>CM039592.1:5495227-5721930 GCA_022457205.1 Saccharum spontaneum
TAAACTACGTCGATGTTATCTTTTGTATAGATCACTGATCTAAAGTGGGAACCCCAATATAAATACTAAAAAATATAGAGCGGAAAAGTTGAGGCAACACATTTAGTCTAGATGAGATGAGGATTTATGATAGGCAGGACAATTAATTAATCCTAAGCCTCTTGATCACCATGACTTACATACACATGTGAGGTGGTACTAAAGTAGTTACTTAATATTACAATTTTTTCGTGGTTTATAGAAATTCAGTTGCTAAAGTAGTCATAAGATAAGAAGTAGATTAGTGGTGAGCAAGAGGCTCTCCTCCACCAAAGAAATTTGACATAAATAATATGTATAGTTTTTTAGTTTAGACAAAGTCATACTTTTGCTTTCCACATATATGCCCTTTGCATACATTTCTTAATGTTTGGGTCGCTAGCTAGGCTATAAAATATAACTTTAACAAAAGAAACTTCAATATAAAATGTTGTTTTGCGAAAACACTCTTCTCTTTCTGCAAATTTATGTCGTCCAAGGCACCAGCTTCATTTTCAAGAGGATCGGAATCTATGATGATGGATTTGTGGTCCATATATTTGTTAAGTACATATAAATTAAAAATCTGAGACATGAATACAAATTTTCTATGGATGTGAATATATTTTGTCCTATGTACTAGCATTACTTGAATTTTTCCTAAAAGTACTATTTTTTCTCAAAACATATAGATTATAGTATAAACACATATTGCCACTAAAAAAATACATCTAATTAATAGCAAAATACTCCATCCGTATCGGATTTAGAAGTCGTTTTGGACAAGGTTTGAGTCAAACATTGGGAATATAAATCATCAATAACTTTAAAGTTGTTGAGTTTGCAAATGTAAAAATTATATGAATAGATTTATCTTGAAAAATACTTTCATAAAAGTATACTTTTTTATAAATATTTTTTTATAAAAACAAGAGGTCAAAGTTGTGTTTTGGAGACCGTGTCGCTGTCCTAAACGACTTCTAAATCTGATACGGAGGGAGTATGATCATATATGTTCAGATCAATAATTCTAGCACTTGAATTCTAACCAAGGCACACATAAAAAATACAATATTTTTATAACATGAGAGAAAAATAGAGAGGAAAACAACATGCTTTCTCTTGTTTGTACCGTCGTGCAACCAAAGGATTGTGAAAGCGGGAACCATTCAAACAGCACGAACTCCTTCTCCGACCTCATCAAAATCAAAATAATTAAATCATCAAGGACTCACCCACAAAAAAACACACAAAAAAACATAAACTAATTCCACATCACACCGCATATTTCGAAATTAGCACCAGCGAGGATTAAAAATTCCCCCTCTAGACGATACAAAACAAGGAAACAATTAAAAAATAAACCCCACCATTAATTTTCCACATTAAAAATCCCCCACTAATTTAGCCCCAATCACCAAACCGAACAAACTCCAATTTTTTTAAAAACCCTCCGTCCATTTGCAAAATATTTTAAAATAAATACTTTCTGTCCTTGTTTAAATTAAATTAAAAACCAATCGATCGCTTTTATTTCCTCGCTGTATTTCCATATCTTCTTCGTTCTTCGTCTCATTCCTTCCCTCCTCTCGTCTCCCTCCCCTCGTCGCTTCTGTTCTTGAATTTCTCGCCGGAACACGGCCGGCGGAAGCTCGCCGGAGAACCGTAACGGCTGCTCGCTCGCTTTCCCGAGTTTTCGTGCTGAATTCCGGGTTGTGGGTCTGAATAATTCCGAGCTCCCTGCGTTGTGATCGCGCTCGTGTCCGAACAAGCAGAGCAGCAGGCAGCAGCCTCTGATGGTCACGGCCCGACCAGGGACGTGGTGGTAGCGTATAGCCTGGAGCCCACGATGGAGATCACGGAGGCGTCACCGGCCCCGGCCGCACAGCCGGCGCCGGCGCCGGCACTGGAGGCGACGACAACGCCGACGACGACGCCGGTGAGCTCTCAGCCTGCGCCGGTAGCTCCGGCGGCTGCGCCGTCCGTGGCGGCAGGAGCGGCGAGGGGAGACGGGAAGAGGAAGCGGGGGAGGCCGCGGAAGTACGGGCCGGACGGGACACCGCTGCGCCCGCTGAATGCGACGCCGATCTCGGCGTCGGCGCCGGACGACGCGGGAGTGGGGCAGTACACCCCCGCGGCGGCCGTCGGGGCCGTCATGAAGAGGGGCCGGGGCCGCCCGGTCGGGTTCATCAGCCGCGTCACGCCCATATCGGTGGCCGTGACGGCCGCCGCGCCCACCCCGGCGGTGGTCGTGTCCGCGCCAGCGCCGGCGCCGGCGCCGCACTCCTCCCAGCTCGCGCCGCTCGGTACGTCGTCCTCCGTCCTTCCTTCCTCACGCCTTCCTTGTGTTCCATAATTCTGAGAAATTTCGCCGCGAGTTCGTTCAATTTCGATCCGAGATTGGAGTTTGGTGGGGCGAAACTGACAGGTTGCAACCTTTTTTTTTTATTATTTATTATTTATTATTAGTCAAAGAAACTCTGCTTTGTCGGAGCATAGTTGGTGAGAGTTCTCTGCTATTCTAGGTAGGTGAACTGAAACTCTGAAAGAGACAAGCAACTAGTTTCAGTTCAGGTTTTTCTGCTTGGACCAGTACTTCAGTAGTGCTCATGTTTGTCTGAAGACGTGGCCTCTGTCGGGTATCCATGTCGTGTTTTACTTGTGCTTTGCAAGTGATTTCAGGCTTTCATTCTTCAGGCTGTGACATGCTTGCAACCCTATCTGATAAATTGACCACTGCATGATTGTTGTTCATGTCTGAGTTCTTTTACTAGTACCTTAAACCTAGGGGTGAAAGAAAGAAAGACAAGGGAAACTGGAACTGTCTGTCATGCCTGTTCAGGGAATTAGGGATTCTGCCTGAATGTTGTGCATTTGAAAGTTCAATGGGAACCTCACGACTGTAAATGATATATTCATATTAATGTATGATATGATCGATGTGTTGTCATAGATGACCGGATTGAGTGAATTGGAAGCCTATTTATTGATATTTAGTTGGACACATAACTATGGCTGATAGCGATGTTAAACTAGATGATGTCTGCCGGGAGCATATTCCTTCCTTTCGGAGGGAAACAGATAGTTAAAAGTTGCTTGGGTGGATGGGGCATGGGTTACGTGTGATATCTGCATTTTTTAAGTGGTTTAGGATGTTTCCTTCATCCATGAAACTTGTATGTTTCTACTGTTTGCTGTTTGGCATGGGTAGCCAGATAAAGTGTGGTGGCCTGGTGGGATAGCTTACAAATTTCTCTACAAAGATTATGGGGACTCTTAAAAGCACAAAACACAAACTTTGGAGGTGATTCAGCAGAGGTCACTGCCACCTCATTCTAAACAACTGTGTCATGAAATAACTCTGTTGTCAGTTGTGCTACAGTAACCATTTCTGATTGCTCCTCCTCATTGTTCTTTTCCTTTGTTTTTTTACCACCAGAGTTGCGATGAGTAAAACTTAACAGTTTACACTCCCTGACTCTCCTCTAATTTAACAAATTAGGCAGAACTCTTGGATGACAGCCCAAGAAATAGAACACTATAAAGACTGGCATGACCACTATACAGCCCAAGAGGAAAAAATAGTTTGGTGCATTAGTTGAATTTGAATATAAGATTGTTGTATGCATCATAGGGCTGCCATCTGGTACTCTTTGTACCCCCTCTGCTCTTAACAAAATGAATACAGAATATTCAAAGTGAGCATTCTCTTGAGAATTCCGTGTATTTCATTTCTGAGACATGATCTTTGGTGATGGGCAGGTGAATTGGTAGCTTGTGCTTCTGGTGCCAACTTTACACCGCATATTATTAATGTTGCTGCTGGTGAGGTAAGTATCATTTATGTCCTCTGCTTGATAAAAGCACTGTACTTAATAGCTTGATGCGCTGTATACATTTGCTTCTTGATCGATGCCCTTTCCTCTTGAATTAGCATTCTTTAGAATTCAGACATCTTCCTTCTTACAAGACATTTCATTATAATTTCATCAGTATTCTTACCAACTTTTTTATTTTATCTATTAGGATGTCAATATGAAGGTCATATCTTTCTCCCAACAAGGTCCAAGGGCAATTTGCATTCTATCTGCCAATGGTGTTATTGCAAATGTTACACTGCGTCAACAGGACTCATTAGGTGGCACAGTTACTTATGAGGTTTGTCCATATTGACTTCTGAAGTTATATACATATATATGTTAACAGTTTTTTGGCCAGATCATTCAAGAATATGCAGAAGCAGTAAAACACCCACGTTTCATTTAAGAAGTGAAGCTAATGGATGAACTTCAGTTCTTACTTACCATGTTACTTCCATGTTATCTATCTATTACAATGATGTGTCATTTTTTTTTGTTTAGCAGTTGTTCCTTGAAAGAGAGTTCTTTGACTTTTTTTAGCAATCAATTGTTATAACTAAATGAGCTTGTGAGATAGATCAATGCATTATGTGTGACCTGCATAACTGAATAATCAAGCCTTTGTGGCTTTCGCTTCTTTAGTTTTTATCATAGTCCTCTCCAGTTAAGATGTGTCATAATGACTTTGCAGATTTCAAATATTTAATTGGTCACCTGTAGTATCAATTGAAAAGTACCATGTTACTAACCTTGTGGATCTGAGAATATGAACATTCTAGTAGCAGAGATGACTATACATATAGGAGACTCATGGGCCATATGGGCCTATAATAAATGGACCTTCATACACATAACACAACCATGGGTTTGCTAGTAGGAGAAATGCTAATAGCAGCAAAATTCTACAAGCTGAGGTTGTGGTTTACTCTTGTGTTATACCCCAATGAAATGCCAAATTGCATATCATCACAAAACTAAATTTAATAAGAAATTAATCTCTGAATGTCTAGCAACTGATGTTTGAATAAGCTATCTGATAGCAATTCTTCAAAGAAGTAGGCTATCGTGGCCCGGTAGAAATGCTGCCCTCATATTGAGAGCGAGCGCAAATTAAAGATGAAGGTCAAATTGCAAATCACACCATGACCATATATATATATTGTTATAGAATATTCGTATGGTTTGACTTACGTGACTAGACCAAATCATGATCAGGACCTTTCCACTTGTTGTTATGAAAGGTAAATGGATGGAAACTCAATGGAAACTAGTAGCATCCCGCCATTGAGAAGCTGCAGAGAAACTATATGCACGTATACAATTATAGATATGCATCGGTCATGTGTTGTTACATGTTAGTGTATTGTCTTAGGAAAAAGATGTGCCTAGCTAGCCTTTTGCTTGATGTTCTTGTATATAGTTGTATGTGTGTTGTTATATGGTATGCAGATAGTTCAGTCATGGCTTTGCTATTCCTATTAGGAGAAATGCTAACAGCGGAAATATACTAAAAGTTTCTAGTTCACTCTGTGTTGTGCCCCAACGGAATGTCAAATTGCATATCACAAAACTAAATTTAGTACATTTAATCCTTTGAATGTCTAGCAACTCATGTTTGAATAGGCGCCTCCAAAGAGAAATTCTGAATCTGAAAGGTGACTATTGCAGTTGCAGCCTAGTAGAAATGCTGCCAGCAGAGTGTGTTGACTTGTGTCACTAGGCCAATCATGTTCAGAACCTTTCCACTCTTTCTGAGAAAAAAGTAAACGCATGGAAACTAGTAGCATCCCAGTATCCCACCATGAAGAAGCTGCAGAGAAACTATATATATGTAGAACTATACACATATAGACAAGTCGTGTGTTGTTAGTTGTTACATGTAAGTGTTGAGAAGTAGGAAAAGGATGTGCCCAGCTGGCCTGTTGTTTGATAGTTCTTTGTGTGTTCATTTACATGGTAGACGAATAGTAATTACACATGTTGGACTCTTGTGTCGACCTTCAACTTCTCTTTGAGAGAATGCGTGTCTGTTGTTTAGAAAAAATATTGTGAATCCTTGGATCTCTGAAAGCAAGTGCTATTTCATTTTCTGTAGTGATATTTTTAACTGACATACATCCTGTTAATTCAGGGCCGGTTCGAGCTGCTCTCCTTGTCTGGATCTTTCACTCCCACTGATAGCGGTGGCACCAGAAGCCGCTCCGGTGGGATGAGCGTCTCCTTAGCAGCCGCCGACGGCCGTGTCATCGGAGGCGGAGTCGCCGGCCTCCTCGTGGCTGCTAGCCCTGTCCAGGTATGTGAACCCATTGTTGAACCACGGAAATGAAAAATTGTGGTTAATTACATGATTGACTAGTAGTCACTAGTCTATTATTATCATGACACAACAAATCTTTGTTGATTGCAATGTGCAAAAACCTGAAGTGCCCTTGCCGTTGTGGCATGGCAGGTCGTGGTGGGAAGCTTCCTCCCGAGTTACCAGCTGGACCAGAACGCCAACAAGAAGCCGGTCATAGAGATCATGACAGTGCCGCAGCCGCCGGCGACCGTAGGGTTCACCATCTCCAGCGGGGACATGGACGACGCGTACAGCGGCAGCCAGCAGCCACGATCGGTGGCGGCGAAAGGGAGCTCGGCGACGGCATTGTTCAAGGTGGAGAACTGGACGGCGCCCGCGCCCGATCAGGCGAAGAAGACACCACCGCCGCCGCCGACCTCCGAGGCCAAAGTCCCCGTTCCCGGAGGCTGAGGCTGAGGCTGGGATCCTCCACATTAGCCGGCTTGTAGGCTGGTGACCATCAGGCCCTGCAGCTTGTAGGGAACTCACAGTAATTTATGATCCTTATAATTATGCCAATTTAGTACAAAAGTGGGTCAGTATGATTTAATTAGGTGTCGACATTTTTCCAGTTTATATATGTATGGAGCTTCATTATCCATGGTTTAATATCGGTGTATCCTTGTTAGTATTAATTGAGTAGTAGTAGTAGCAGCAATTTTTGTGTGTTCATCTGAAACAAATATACATAGCATGTATTTTCTTATATGCACAATCGAACTCCAAGAGTCGCCATGGAAAGTTCAATGAGCTAGTTTCAATGGCAAACGCCTCAGCGGAACCTCCGGCTTGGACAGACTGCCAATAGATCGAAGGATGTTGTGACAAAATGGTGGATGAAGATGCATCCAACTCCAACGAAAAGGAAGACTCAAATGCATATAAGACGATTGAGGACTCCACATCTCCACCATCATTATCGTGGAACATAACTGTTCGTGGTATCGTCTCCTATGGATGTCCTCTTACAAGAAGTCTCATCTCTCATGACACATAGTTGTATTATTATTGTTGTTGTTTATGGCTTATGCACAAATAACAGGTAGTATAAGGCGACTGAACTAAGTCGCCATGGAAAGGTCAGTTCCAATGGCGAACACCATAGAGAAATCTAGCTCTGACAATGATGTTGTGACGGTGGAACCAACAAAAAAAACCTCAAATGCAGATAAACCCCATCTTCACCAACATTGCCACGGATGGCTCCACACAGTCTAATGTTGACATTCAAAAAAAAAAGTCTAATGTTGAGGCCAAGTTAAGGCGAATACCCTAAAACCCTAGATGATCCATAGATAGAGGGAACGTCGTCCTCTTTGGTTGTCACCTTAAATCTGGCACCACCGAGGACAATGACAAGAAGATGAAGACGAAGACTTATGATAGACCGGTGCTTCGTCAAAGTCTCTGTCATGTCGACATGGTCTTACTATTACTAATTGAAGGTCTATATAACAAAATCAATGGATCTATTTGGTTTATTGAGATATTACCCACTTTTATCATTATGAAAAACATCATAAAGCAACCTGCTAAATTTGCTTCTAAATTTTTCACCTCCGCCACAATCAAATATAATTTGAAATAAAAACACTAAATTTGCATCTAAACTATCCATGTTATTACGACAGAAGTAAAGCATCTAAATTACTCACCATTGCCATATAAAACAAACAAAAATATCCATACAAATCTACATCTTAATTAGTCACCAAAATGAACTATTATGAAAAAAAATTAAATAACCATAAATTAGACACGCACACACATACAATTTTTAATTATGAACTTATATGACTATTATTTTTTGAAGAAAACTAACCTTAAGTACATATTACAAAAAAACACATGCATGTACCTTTACTTTATTTTCTAATAATAAAGATGTTCATCTCATGACTAAAAAGGGATTTTGCTTGATAAATGGCAGGTAATAACAATAATGTACTTTCCAAATTTTGCATGCTTATTTAATGCAAATGTCATCCCGGCCGTCCTCTAAACCCTTTATATTTACTAGTATGGTAATTTATAATGCTTCCATATACCGTAGACTAGTGAGCAGTTGTTTGTGCTATTGCTCTGTACGTGTTGTTTGTTTGTTTGTTTGGGGCCTTGTGTTGATAGTGCCTTATCGTTTGTTTTGGTATTCCCTGTCAGGCTGTCACATACAGGCCCCCCTTTGATAGGGATCTCAACTCCCAAATGCTCCGGCTCCTACACTGTTGCTCTACTGTAGCCAGAGCAGTGTGAGCCAGAAAAACAGCTTCACCGGCTCCGTGAGAGGAGAGAGAAAAGTTAAAAAGAGCTCCCGTAAACCATGCATAAGCAGTACACAAACAATGCACGTATCAGACAAGGTGGAGTTTAACTTATTTTTAATATCAATATATATATATAATAATCAGGTTCTTCTTTCTTTATTTTTTTAAGTATTTTTTTCTTATACTTTTGATTGACAATGGATCATCAATCGATGATGTATGTTCGGAGAAGTTCCCAGGGCAGAACTAGTATATGAATGTGCATATATATACGGGCAGAACTAGTAGTGAAAAGTCTGAAAACTCTGAACGCTGACTGCATGTGACCTTTCACTATATATACGAGTCGACGCCCTCGCGATCAATGCAACTCGTAGAAAAATACTACCATCACCATCATCAGATGCTAACAATGCTAGGGCAAGATATAATATCCTAGCTAAGATAAATTCAGTCACAATGTACTACCTCCGGCCATCCAAGAACAATATCATCCTTTATCTAAACTACGGAGTAAGTCGATTCTTTTTTAAAAAATAACTAAATTTATAGAAAAATATTGTCAACATTTATACCTCGAAACAAATTTATTATAAATATATATTCAATGATTCATCTAATGTCACTTGTTATTATGAGCCATAAAAAATATATTTGGCCAAGCTTAGGTCTCTTGAAAAGTCAGAAAAACATTTTTTTTAGGATATAGAGGAGTTCTCAATAACGCTGACACAGCTGGTGGCTGTTGCATCGACGACTATATATATATACATACATACTTTTCCAAGCAGCCATCTATCGACCATATATATGCGACGATTTTTTCTCGATCGCTCAACAACGACTAGACTATGCATGTAACTTCGGTTCGAGGGTAGGTAGAGAGCTTGCTGCAGCTAGCTAAGCCACGGACATGCATGGTCGTCGATCCAGGAGCTAGCTCCATCAGCTTGTGGAAAAAGAGGAGAAATTTAAGCTGCTAGAGCGAGCTAGCATCGCCGGATGAATTGATTGATGAATATATATATATGTATATATCTATACATCTATATCTTGGAGTGGACCAGAGGTAAAGCTGCGCTAACGTAGATGAGACAGGAAACCTGTGTGCTGTTGATGTGCAACTCCTGGAAAACTTACAGAATAGAGAGATGCATGGCGCAGTAGTCTCCGCTCGCAGCATCTATATATCCAGTAGCTACGTTGCAGTCCCCACGCAAGTTCCTGAAAACTTCCTAATGCATGTCGAGCATATTGCGGTGCCTGGCGGACGCAAAGCATTTCGCTTTCTTGTTGGAACTCATGTATACATAGCGAGTAGTCATTTTTAGCTTCTTTTTTTTTGTCCCATTTGGCGATCTGTCCATATGGAAGTTTATGGACATCTTATATATACGCTTCTAAAACTCTACGTATTCCTATTATCAATAATATACGCGTAAATAAGTGCTTCTTGTCTTTCAGAAAAAAAAGGTAGTTCGATGAATCTGTAGATAGCTACTGTGCCTTTCTCATAGGATCCTGTCCTCGATTCGGTGCAGATACAACCTCAAAGATTACTGTCTCTGTCCCAAACAACACTAGTTTTATGTTTGAGATTAATTTTTGTCCATCTAAAATATATATAATATTACGAGCCTCAGCAGGCCGGGTATCGCTGAGCCTCAGGCTCAGCAAAGACACGCTGAGCCCCAGCAGCAGTAATTAATAACAGTATTTCTGCAAAGTTTCAGTTGCAGATTGCAGCTGCACGCTCTCGAGCTGCGAAATTTCCCTATGCATGTAAAGCGAAGGTAGTCTCAACTGTGTGGCTCTACCAAGTTTTGAATTCAGAAGTCTCCTCGATTATATATGCACTTCTCCAGTTCTCCTATATCTCAGTATGTGATTTTTTTTGTGTGTTGTTTGGATAATATGCAATTTTGCCACTATTTGGCTATAGAAAAAAAACTATGAATTGTCTCTGGTGAGTCGCATAGGCGGAGCTAGGAAACTAGCTACCGTGTGGTCCATAAACCACCCTGAAATAATTTGATACAAGGTTAAACTATAGCAGATAAGTTTCCTAATAAAATTGTTTTTTTTAGCATTCAACGGGGGGGAGAGATTCCCCACCTGATTGTTATTATTTAATGACTTTCGGACCTGTTCCAGAATTTACATGGAGAAGGATAGGAAGGATTTACAAAACGTCAAGAATTTACATGGACTGGTTTATTAGCTCCTGTAGAAAGAGACACCATGCATCAGCTACATGACGTTTCCTGGGAATTCGAGGGCGCCAGGCTGCAGCATCAAGGCAGCACGCTTGTAGAACTTGTCTTATGGAGAGAGTCTCATTTCGGAAGATGAGAGCATTACGTCGCTTCCACAGCTGCCAGCAACACATGGCGAAGAAGGTGCTGTATTGTGTGAGCGGTAAGGCTTGGATCTTTGGCAGGGTGTGCATGGCTTGAGCAGATAAGTCATCCGTGACTGTTAATCCAAGCGCGTTCCAGAAGGACCTGGCGAAGGGGCAATGCAGAATGATGTGGTCAGTTGTCTCCTCCGTAGCGCCACAGATTTCACATCCCGGGCTACTGACGATCCTCTTCTTGTACAGGTTTGCACGACATTGGATTCTTCCTTTTGATACAAGCCACATGAAGAACTGAATTCTCGGAGGCACGGAATTTTTCCAGATGAAGTCTGAGGTTGGGTCGGCAGGTTGCTGTCTTGCTTTCAGTAACTTGTAAATAGAAGAGGAGTCCAATTTCCCATGGCCACAGTCAAACTGGGATTTCCTTAGGTCATTGCCTTGGGACAGGGCTGTTTGCTCAATAATGGCATTGATCTGTTGAAGCTCAATTGTTGCTTGGTTGGACAATCTTGGAACAAAGGCATTGTGGAGGTTCGACAGTACCGCTTCCCTGACCGAATCCTCCTTGCGAGTGCAGTGACTGTATATTGCCGGAAAACGATCAGCAAGTGCCTCATCCATATGCCAAACATCATTCCAGAAGGCTGTAGCGGAACCGTCCTTGATGGCGACCATGGTCAAGGCCTGGTATAGCGGTAGAATGGACCGCAACATGTCCCAATGGTGTCCCTGCAAGTCGCCCTTCAGGGTAGCCAAATTGGTGTGTTGACGAACCCAAGCTCCCCAAGCGGAGCTACCAGAGCAGTGTAGCCTATGGATCAGTTTGAGCAGCAGGCAGATGTTTTGGGTGCCAAAATCCTTGATGCCAATGCCCCCGAGATCCTTGGTTGTGCAGCATTTTTCCCAGGCTACAAGGCATTTAGCCGACGATGTTTGGGCCTCCCCTGCCCACATAAAGGCTCTTCTTCTTTTGTCGATCTCTTTGATGATGGCCGGCGGGATGCTTAGGGCAGACATTGCATAGACAAGTTGGCTATCGAGCACAAAATTGACGAGCACAACTCTTCCCATAGTGTTCAGCAAGGAGGCCTGCCAGGAAGAGAGGAAGGAGTTTGTTCTTTCGATATAACTGTTGAATGCTGAAGCTGGGAGCTTGGAAGCCGAGAGAGGAAGTCCCAAGTAGTTTTGGGGGAAAGGATTCCAGTCGACAGCCCAAGGTGTCAACACATTGTTGAAGTAAGTCTGGTTCCAAATGAAGGGGTACCATAGTGCTCTTATGGTAATTGATGGAGAGTCCAGTTGCATCAGAGAACAAACCAAGGACATCTTTCAGGCATTGCACATCAGCAAGGTTCCCCCTGAGAACGATCAGAGTGTCGTCCGCATATTGGAGTGTCACACAGCCAGCATTACTAACAATTGGATGTCTGATCTCGCTTTCTTTCTGACGGATCAAAGCCTGCAGAGTATTGGCCACCAAAAGAAAAAGGTATGGAGAAAGCGGATCTCCTTGTCTTAACCCTCGTCTGCAATTGATCCAAGGACCTGGGATACCGTTGAGCAGAATAGCAGATTTTGAAGACTCAAGGATGTGCTGCATCCATTTTCTCCAAGTTGCACTGAAACCTCTCGCTGACAAGATATAGTCGAGGCCGGCCCAATTTACCGTGTCAAACGCTTTTGCGAAGTCAAGTTTCAGAACTAACGTGGGGATCTTTCTCTTGTTGCAAGCTTGAACAATCTCCGCAGCAAAGACAAAGGTTTCTGAAATCGATCTTCCCTGGAGGAAACCAGTCTGGTTCAGATCAATGAGGTTACCAATTTCCTTGTGCAGCCTGCCGGTAAGAGTTTTTGCCAAGATTTTGACCGTGCAGTTCTGCAGGCATATCGGTCAGAATGCATCAACAGCAGTAGCACCAGGTTTCTTAGGAATCAACACCATGTAAGATCTGTTAATTCGTTCCAGTTGCACATCATCTGAGTGGAAGGAGTTCATGAAATCCACTATGCCAGAAAAGCTTATTAGTGACGCGTCTAGAGGCTTATCAGTGACGCGTAAAAGACGCGTCACTGTTCTTGCGTCTGTGATAAGGGCATATCAGTGACGCGTAAAAACGCGTCACTGATAATCCTTAAACAGTGACGCATGTATCCAATACGCGTCACTGATAGCGCTTATCAGCGACGTGTCCATACAAGACGCGTCACTGATAGCGCTTATCAGCGACATGTCCATACAAGACGCGTCACTGATAACGCTTATCAGCGACGCATCTAGCCAATACGCGTCACTGATAACGCTTATCAGCGACGCGTCTAGCCAATACGCGTCACTGATAACTATTTCAGAAAACAAAAAAATTACAATCACCCTATATATATATGCAATGATCCTATATACACACACATCAAACATGTACCACCATTTCAACAATCAATTCATTACAAACTTTTCAGATACAAGTTATACTACAAAATGTGTTATCAGCCGTGGGCCATTGTTTACAAGGTACAACCAATGTCCTTGATGAGCTCAAAGACAAGAAAAAACACTTAATAATCCTAGAAGAGTAAAACCTTGTTTCCTCATCGCTCGATCATGAAAGATAGCATCTGTCTCTATGTTCTTGGAAGAGCACCTGTAAAGGAGTGAAAAGTTAAGTGACCCAAGACATATTGTGCGGTGACAAAGCAATTATAAATCCGAAAAAGTTCCATGGCTGACCACTAAACTGTACGACGATTCATGTGTATGGACCTTTAATTCTATATTCATATTCACATACTGACATACATCATGAAGAAACAAATATGAAAAGCATCATATGGACCTTTAATTCTATACTAACGATATAGTAAAATACAAAACAGGATAAAATTTGTATAACCAAATATTTTAACCATACCAAAATCAAGACTGCTCCTCCATAATAGCCGGTGAATCACTGATCAAAGAGCGAGCAGCCGCCTTAGTCTATAATTTTCATGGTAAAATTCATTCAACTACAGCTAACAGATTTGAGTCCCGACAGAAGCAGTGCTTCTCATCGGTACCAAGGCCCACTACAACACAATGAGCTAAGTCAGATAAGTTGACTCCGAAAATGTAGGGCTCAGGACAAGGCCACAAAATTATTTTAGTTAAGCAGAAACCAATCAGTTTACCTCGTAAGCATTGGTGTCCGAGAAGAGAATCTGCAAGTGCAAACCATGTTAGAGTACTGAAGCAAAATAAAGCATGTCTATTTTTAGAGTTTGCGACAGGCAGATTTCAGTAGCAGACAATGCCATAATGGTTGCAGCTTGCAAGTTAGCACAACATATTTGTTTCGAAAACATAACCACTCTTCAATCTACTCAAGTAAACATAGTCCATTCATTTACATAATTACAGTACAGTTCATATGCCCAAAATTTGACTTCCTTCATCCAAGATAAGCAATAAAATAGCATGGTAAGATTACAGAAGACAAGAAACCACAAAGCACAATGTGCCATCGTATGTTTAGCTTGTTATCTAAAGTATAAATACACTTCACATGCAAATGAAAAATGCTTCTCATTGGCACAAGTGAGTGTTTGGTCATACATCAATAAGAGTTCTCAGGCTCATATAAGAGTTATCAGGCTCACTAATTATAACAAAGGAGGGTACATTGGCTGATGCTAAATAAGTATTTCATACTAAACAGTTTCCAATAGGGCAGTGCAATTAACTAAATAAAAATAATAGAAAGAAATGCACTATGGCATTATGGCATAAATGGGGCAGTACAAATGTATTACAACACTCTTATAGGAACAGTAGTAAATAGGTTGCAAGTCAATGGGGCAGTACAATATACCTTTCCCAGTCCCCGCGCCTCTGCGTCTCCATGCGTCCTCGCATGCCCACGCGTCTCCCTGCCGTGGCGCCGGCACATCACCGCGTCCGCCCCACGCCACCGGCGGTCGTAATATGAAGTCAGCACCAAAGTTGCAAGTCAGTATGGTTCAGTGCTAACTGCTAACTTCTGAGAACTAAAATATGCTAACTGCCTCTACTGGGTTAAGGTAATGACCTAAAATTTAGTGGTCATAAGGAAATCATGTATACAAATAGAAAGAGCAAAAGATATAATCTGAATTCTTATAAGCTGCTCTTCTGAACTGTTGAAACTGCAAGCAAAGAGAAGGTAGGATAGATAACGCACATGAATAATTACCTTGAAAACCTTTGTAATAGCTAAGCATACTACAGACGAGAAGACCATGTGCAGCAGAGTCAGTGCCACAGGATAGGGGAAGTTGATCTCTTTTGAGGATAAGACCCACTGCACCAAGGAAAAACCAAGTACTTAACAGTTAATAGCACTAAAAAAGGAACAAGAAAACCAAGGAAAAACCAAGTGCTTCCTTTTCTGCACTAAGAATCTGAACAACACAGAAAACACTTGACTTAGCTACCAAAAAAATTGGGGGGTGCCAACACAACAGTTTCAACTGCTTGTGGCATTTTTACAGCCCGAGAAGAAGAGGAGCAGGCCTCAAGCATTCATGATTAATACCATAGTTTCTTTCAGATTAGAGAGGATTTTAACATAGCTAGCTAGCTACCTGCTGAGACTGGTGCACTTACTACTACCACTGCCGCTCAAATAAAATAGGCTGGCATTGGCCCAAGGATGTAAAGAGAGCTCCAGCATCATAAACAGGCTGGCACTTACTAGAAAGTATAAACAATTAATTAAAGCAAAGAACTGTAAATCAATTGAGCAAAGCATAGGCAGAAAATGGTTACTGATAGGCCTTAAGATGCAGCAAATTCCGCACAAACAGACAAACACTACCATCAAGAACTAAGGGAGAGAGAACTTGGCAATAGCTTTATCTTATCTTCAGCTAACAGACAAACAGGAGCAAAATTCAAACCTTGCAAAATTTACAAAGAACTACTGACATCAAGCACTACCATCAGGAGCCATACCTGTCTATGAGGCCGGTGGCAGACCATGCTTGAGTTTCTAATTCTGATGATCGCTGCATGCTGAGGCTCAACGGGTGGACATGTGTGCTGATGATGGATCCTACAAATAAACACAAAGAGGTTCAGTTTGGACAGTATAGCAGGTTGCTGGGTTCATACAAGAAAGAAAAGGCTTACTGTTATGCACCAGTTTTTTAAGAAACAACAAAACAGTAACATTATATATTCCAGCTCTAGTATCGTAGTGTAAAGAAAAGAAAGAAAGGTTTCAATGCACCATAGTATTAAATTAGACGGAAAACAAGCAATTATTCGGCATAGTATAGAAAATTAGATGACAGGAGCGAATGGAATCCCCACTGAATCCTAATCAAAGATGACCAGAACACAAACGCTCTAGCAGCATGAATGTATCTTCTCCAATGACACTCTCAATGTCAATGGCTGTGTCAAGGGTGCACATAACTGAGAAGAGACGGCTGGGCATAAGGCTTGTTACCCATTGACACCAGCGCATGCAGGTCTGAATAAACAGGGCACCACGTAACAACACCAGCAAGGCTCACAGGTTATATCCAACCAAAAGTCTACAGCTATGACACCAGCTAAGCATTCTACATGCAGCTCTGACTACACAAATTTAGAAATTGTCTTTCAAACAGTTTTGACACAAAGGGGTTGCAACTGGACAGAATAAACATTTTGACACATTGCCCATTGTCACACCCCAAAATTTCTAATTTTGGGTTGTGCATAGGAAACACTAAATAAAATAAATGTTTTAATATTTAGATAAAATGTACCAAGTTTAGTTTATGGTAGCATCAATTAATTATAGAAAAAAATAAGAATCTTTAAATTTTTCTAAACTAATTTGATGGGCTTTTGTTTAATGTGATGTTTGCTTGTTGCCTCTTGTGTGTTAAGAGCGAGCAAAGTCTTTAAAAATGCGTTTAGTGGATCGATCTTTCTTCTCCAACACGTCTTTATCTTTTTCCGCAATCAATATTCATTGTTTCTCATCTTAAGTTCTCATTGGGAGTTTCCTAAAATCTTTTCTTTATAACGTAAATTATTCTTTTCAGTTTCTCATGTGTCAATCAATCTCAGTGAACTCTTCGGGAATTGTTCTGGCTTTTTCTGGAGCTAGTTCACGCTTTTCTGCGAGCGTTATCTAATTTTTAGATGCTCCAAAATATCTTTTCATGAGCTCCAAATACTTTATTTGGGTTCCTCATGTTCCATAATGTCTCTGGAAAATTCCCTCGAATTTTCGGAGCTTTCGGAGTATTTTTCGCGGCTTAAATAATAATTCTGGACATTTCTAGAATTATTTTATCCATGAAAATAATTAATTCCGAAAATAAATAAATATCTCATTTTCTACCAAAGCCCGTGTGCAATAATCCTAAATGCCCATTCATTTATTTACTAATGGGCTTTAATAATTAATTAGGCCTATTAGTAAAGATGGAGGGTGCAACGTCAATTAGTACCATATCGCTAGTTGACATGGAGGTGGAGAGTTTTCCTCCCTATATATACGTACCTACCCTATGGGCAAAGCACACCAAAAACTACCGTAGAGGAGCCCCTAGTTTGGGAAATCTCTCGTGTAGTAAAATAGAATTTTCTCTCGTGTCACCGCTGGCGAACTCCGACGACTCCTCTGCCGAGCCCGCGTCGCTTTCGTTCCGTCGGATCAGTTCATCCATTGCTGGCCAGGCGGCAATGTCACCAGGAGTTGCAGTCACTCAAACCCTGTTGTACGTGAGCATCTGAGATCACGTGAAGAAGCTAAGTAACTTTCCATCTATTTCCTACGTTTCTCCGGCAAACGTCCCTGTCCGGCGCTTCTTTCTGTCCAACAGCCAAGTTACGCTATGTATTCGCATGCCCCCTGTACATCTGTACATGCTCTATACTACATACATAAGCAAGCACGCCACGATCTCACCTATTGCAATGCAAGCATGTGTACCTTTATATTTTGGTTAAGCTCTTGATGCCGTGCACGTGCGTGCGCTGGCCCTGCTCCAATTAGCTGTTCCGATTAGCTTGATGACATCACGTGACATCATGTAGATGTTTTGTGGCCGTTTTTCTTCACAAAAATAAATCCATAAATACCATAGAAATACACAAGCTATCCTATGCAATAGATCATACAGTTTCTTCGTTATAATTCCGTTTGGCTCAGTTTAAGTTGCGTTAGATTCGTGTTAACGTGTTCTACACAGTAATAACATTGTTTTTTTGTGTCACATGTTTTTGAATATATAGTTGAATATTTAATTAATTAATATATGCACATAATTTTTATTGTTAAAAGCAACCTAGAGTTATAATCTCGTTATCGTTGCGACGCGACCGTGTCGATGTAACCTATATGCTAGCGGCAATATTTACCATGTCATTTGTTTATGAAATTGATCCTATTAATTTGATTAATGATTACACAAACTTGTTTCTAAATAAAAGCAACATAGGACAATATTGATCTTTTATAATTACCTTTCAACTTAGATATGTATTTATTAATTATAAGTTGCATAGTTAAACATGATTCATATAAATTCAATTTAGATGCACTTTTATTGATAAGTATTCAATGCATTTTGAATTAAAAATAATTTAGGTTTATCTCCGGTCTTTTACAAATAATAAAAATAAAATGTTAACTTGATAAATAACAACTTAAATGCTTCTTGCTCAATTTAGTCATAAAACATGATAAATCGATTAGTTGCTGTCACATGTTCTGTGCTTTCTAAATTAAAAATGTTTAAGTATCTTAAATAATATTAAGTGTTAACATGGTGAATATCAACATTAATGTCTTTTCAATTATGGTTTGCTTAGTTCAACCATGAATCATAAATGCTTACGATTAACTTTTGTCACATGTTCTACCTTTCTAAAGTATAAATGTTTAAATGACTTAAACACTAAATAAATATTTATAAATAAAATAGGAATAAGGTTAACTTCATCTTTTATAATTCAATGTAAATTGATTAATGTTAATGCAAACTAGTTTTTCAATTTTAAAGGAACTTTGGACCATAGCGATTGCTAACTGGATTAATGGAAATATGAATACGTTTTAAATCATATTCTGCTTAGCTTAAGCATGTTACAGACACAACATAACTTGTTCAGTTGCTTTCATGTATACTTTTTCCTTATGCAAAGATAAAGTTAAACTTGATTAAATTATATGGCATTGTTTATAAATAAAATATAACTAAGGTTTAACTTCGGCTTTATAATTTGATTAATGATTATGAGAAAAGGTAACATAGGATAATATATTATGTTTTGCTTAGTTTAATCAAGATTCATATAAGGTCATCTTAGATGTGATTTGGTTAATGTTTATAAGCAACTAGGGTTTATAACTCCGGTATTTCATAACTGAATGTTAATAAGATTCATATCCACATAAATGTTTTCTTTTAAATTACAAGATGTTTAGTTCAACCTTGATTTGTAAATGTTTTCATTTAGCTTTTGCCACATGTTCCATGATTATCTAAATTATAAAATATTTACATGACTTAAAATACTATGATATGATATATTTATGAATAAAATATGGCTAAGGTATAATATTAGCTTTTACAATTCAACATAATTTGGTTAGTTCCACTTTAGTATATTTCTCCAAAAAGTCCAACACTTTAATTCACTAACTAAAATGAATCTAGCATATAGTTTTCTCTTTTAGTATGTTACAAGCTTATCGATAGTCGTGTCCTATTAACGGTAGCTCCGTTCTCCGTTGTTTTTGCGCTAGCGTCAAGTCGTGTCGATTAGTGTGCTCTTTTCTAGTTTCTCTTTTGTTTGGTGTATTGTTCTTAGTCTACCTTATTTGCTTGTATGTGTGCTCGACTCGCTTGGTGCTTGCTATGAGTAAAATAAAAACCGTTCATGAGCGCTGAAGATCAAGAGGGGATGACTAGAAGATAACTGAAGGTTCTCTGAGCAAGTTGCTTTGGGTGTAAAGCAAGTTCAAGGCAAGTATAGCATGGGATCATCCTTGTTTCCTATTCACCTTTAATATACTTAATTCATGTGCATGTGTCTACCTTGTTACCACTAAGGATATCTTAGCTTTTGTATCTTGTACCTTGACACCCATGGGACATTGCATTGGGTAGTATTTATGCTAGTGCTCAAGATAAATAACCATGATCTGTAACTTGATTAATGGTATATGCAATAAACATTTAAAAGATGCTTTAAAGCAACATGTCTCAAGAGGGCTAGAGCATATTGGGTTGTTTTTATGGTGCTCTAGTTTCTCTCCTTAAGGACTTATCTGTAAGCGAACATCCGGGATTTACAGTACAACTGTGAGGGCTATATGGCTCTGGCTTTAGCTCAGTATGAGGACCTTTTCTAGCTTGTTAGAGGTTACCCTTGTGGCGCAAATGGGGTAAAGCAGACTGTGGATCCCTGCGTGGTGTATCACACGGACTGACTTCTGAAACCTAGCGGCCCTAACTTGTTAGACGAACCTTTGAAATGCTTCATAGTGAACCCTGCCGACCTTCCTTGGTAGTGGGTCAAGAGGCTGATCACCTCGGGCGAAAGGGTAAATCACGACTCACAGTGAAAGTGTACAACCTCTGCAGAGTGTAAAACTGTTATAACAGCCGTGCTCACGGTCACGAGTGGCCTTGGACCCTTACAGAATAAATGATGACACTGATGATAATGATAATACTGATGATATTGATGTTCACTAATGATTATTGTTTCTTGCTATACATTTTTCTCGTTTACATGATCATGAGGTTATTTGGGCTTATGGTAAACTTGTTGCTACTCAAATGCTAAAAAGATGACTCACTAAAAGCTATTGCAGTAAACCCGTGTCAAACCTTTTGAACTTCATGAACCCCATGTTATATTTGTTGAGTTCGACATGGACTCACTCTTGCTATTTTCCCTACACTCCAGTATGTAGTAAGGTGCTACTTTGAAGAAGGATGAAGGTGTAGTGTAGTTTTCAGAAGTCTTTCAGAAGTGCTTGGCATATGGAGCCACCAGTCAGCCGTCCCTGAGAAGAATGGAGCCTAAAGTTTAGTCACCGTTCTGCGATACTCTGATGTAAGTGTTAATATAGCTATGTATACGTTATATAATAACATTGTTTCTGATACTTTTTCATTCTGACATATGTGTGGACTTCCTGGGCACACATATGATTAGCCTGGTTTTGTTCTTTAGAAAACCGGGTGTGACAGAGTGGTATCAGAGCGGTGTTGACTGTAGGACGTATGCCAAGTAGCACTGGACGTATTCTAAAACTTATTTTACTATAAAACTATTTTCTCATCCCTTGACTCATTGATTTCGACTATTTCTTGTTCCTTGTCCTGTTGTATCCCTTCCTTGATAGCTTCCTTTGAGCTATTATTTCTTACTTCCTTGTTTTTGATTTGTGTTGTTTTTATCAAAATTTTTCTGATCTTACCTTGTTCAAAAGTTCGATGGCCTTTCATCGTCTCCAATGTGCCATTAGGATGACACCCATTGTTGAAGAAGCACGTGTAGTACCGATGATGTGATTGGTGCTTTGTTTTGCCTGATGTGTGCTTGTCTTGTTTGATGTGATGCCTGTGTGTCGCCTTTGTTCTTGTGTTCCAAAGGAGGCCCGAAATCATCTTGAGAATTATCTCAATCTATGTTAAAGTGGGGTAGTATCCTCTCTTGACCAACCTAACCTTCGATCAATCCTAATTCTTATTGTCTTTTCCATATATCATCCTTGCTTACTCTTGGTTTCTATGCTTTCTCCTTTATCTTAACCCAAGGGAGGATCAACACATGAAGGACTCATCAATAGTAGTAAGCCTTAAAGAAAGTGTTGCCTTCAATGACATCGTCAGGTGGAACAAGATCTTTGTTAAGTGGGGTAGCATCCGCCACCATCATCAATCTCAAGTCACGAGACAAGAAGATCCAAAGACCAACCGCTATCATAATATCATCTTTTGCTAATCCTTGCCCCTTAAACAGTCTCACCTTCTTGCCATCAATCTTTACTTTTTCTTATCAACATTTGACAACTTTTAATCCTTGTCCTTACATCTTATAAATCCTGATTCAAGGACCTACAATGACTTGAAGATCAATTTATCCTTTTCACTGGTCTCCCTAAATGGTAAAACGGAAAACTAGTCTTTACCTTTCTTCAACCAATGCTAGTCTGTCACTTTTTCATGATGTCTCATAAATTTTGAATCGAGGAGTTGTGAGTACCATAAGATCTATCTTTATCTTTTGCTAATCTCCATCCTTGTTTTTACACCTTATAAAGTGAAGGCTCGATGACCAACCTTGATCTATCTTTTCAACCTCCTTTGATCTTCCTTTTCACCTATGTTGACCTTCAATCCTTTGACCCTTGGTCATTAGCTCGAATCAATCTTAACGATCAATCCAAGGTTCTCTTGTCAACCATTGATAATCCTTGATGCTTATATCAGAACTTGTCAAAAGTCTCAAAATAACCTTATTGGTCTGCTTTATCTCTCTCCCAAGACTCTTCGAATCTCGGGACGAGATTCCTGTTAAGTGGGGTAGAATTGTCACACCCCAAAATTTCTAATTTTGGGTTGTGCATAGGAAACACTAAATAAAATAAATGTTTTAATATTTAGATAAAATGTACCAAGTTTAGTTTATGGTAGCATCAATTAATTATAGAAAAAAATAAGAATCTTTAAATTTTTCTAAACTAATTTGATGGGCTTTTGTTTAATGTGATGTTTGCTTGTTGCCTCTTGTGTGTTAAGAGCGAGCAAAGTCTTTAAAAATGCGTTTAGTGGATCGATCTTTCTTCTCCAACACGTCTTTATCTTTTTCCGCAATCAATATTCATTGTTTCTCATCTTAAGTTCTCATTGGGAGTTTCCTAAAATCTTTTCTTTATAACGTAAATTATTCTTTTCAGTTTCTCATGTGTCAATCAATCTCAGTGAACTCTTCGGGAATTGTTCTGGCTTTTTCTGGAGCTAGTTCACGCTTTTCTGCGAGCGTTATCTAATTTTTAGATGCTCCAAAATATCTTTTCATGAGCTCCAAATACTTTATTTGGGTTCCTCATGTTCCATAATGTCTCTGGAAAATTCCCTCGAATTTTCGGAGCTTTCGGAGTATTTTTCGCGGCTTAAATAATAATTCTGGACATTTCTAGAATTATTTTATCCATGAAAATAATTAATTCCGAAAATAAATAAATATCTCATTTTCTACCAAAGCCCGTGTGCAATAATCCTAAATGCCCATTCATTTATTTACTAATGGGCTTTAATAATTAATTAGGCCTATTAGTAAAGATGGAGGGTGCAACGTCAATTAGTACCATATCGCTAGTTGACATGGAGGTGGAGAGTTTTCCTCCCTATATATACGTACCTACCCTATGGGCAAAGCACACCAAAAACTACCGTAGAGGAGCCCCTAGTTTGGGAAATCTCTCGTGTAGTAAAATAGAATTTTCTCTCGTGTCACCGCTGGCGAACTCCGACGACTCCTCTGCCGAGCCCGCGTCGCTTTCGTTCCGTCGGATCAGTTCATCCATTGCTGGCCAGGCGGCAATGTCACCAGGAGTTGCAGTCACTCAAACCCTGTTGTACGTGAGCATCTGAGATCACGTGAAGAAGCTAAGTAACTTTCCATCTATTTCCTACGTTTCTCCGGCAAACGTCCCTGTCCGGCGCTTCTTTCTGTCCAACAGCCAAGTTACGCTATGTATTCGCATGCCCCCTGTACATCTGTACATGCTCTATACTACATACATAAGCAAGCACGCCACGATCTCACCTATTGCAATGCAAGCATGTGTACCTTTATATTTTGGTTAAGCTCTTGATGCCGTGCACGTGCGTGCGCTGGCCCTGCTCCAATTAGCTGTTCCGATTAGCTTGATGACATCACGTGACATCATGTAGATGTTTTGTGGCCGTTTTTCTTCACAAAAATAAATCCATAAATACCATAGAAATACACAAGCTATCCTATGCAATAGATCATACAGTTTCTTCGTTATAATTCCGTTTGGCTCAGTTTAAGTTGCGTTAGATTCGTGTTAACGTGTTCTACACAGTAATAACATTGTTTTTTTGTGTCACATGTTTTTGAATATATAGTTGAATATTTAATTAATTAATATATGCACATAATTTTTATTGTTAAAAGCAACCTAGAGTTATAATCTCGTTATCGTTGCGACGCGACCGTGTCGATGTAACCTATATGCTAGCGGCAATATTTACCATGTCATTTGTTTATGAAATTGATCCTATTAATTTGATTAATGATTACACAAACTTGTTTCTAAATAAAAGCAACATAGGACAATATTGATCTTTTATAATTACCTTTCAACTTAGATATGTATTTATTAATTATAAGTTGCATAGTTAAACATGATTCATATAAATTCAATTTAGATGCACTTTTATTGATAAGTATTCAATGCATTTTGAATTAAAAATAATTTAGGTTTATCTCCGGTCTTTTACAAATAATAAAAATAAAATGTTAACTTGATAAATAACAACTTAAATGCTTCTTGCTCAATTTAGTCATAAAACATGATAAATCGATTAGTTGCTGTCACATGTTCTGTGCTTTCTAAATTAAAAATGTTTAAGTATCTTAAATAATATTAAGTGTTAACATGGTGAATATCAACATTAATGTCTTTTCAATTATGGTTTGCTTAGTTCAACCATGAATCATAAATGCTTACGATTAACTTTTGTCACATGTTCTACCTTTCTAAAGTGTAACACCCTAAATTTTGAAGAAAAGAAAAATAGGGAAAAATATGGATTTTATATTTATTTTTGTGAAGCATGCAACTTTAGAATAAGAATAATTTTATAAATTTAAAATCAAATATAAGGGTAGGAACATGTTTGAGCATTCATGCTGCTGCATCTGGAGTTTTGCATTGAGTGGTTTGAATCAAATTCAAATTTGATTTGAAAATCATTTGAAAAATGGATTTGAAAATTTGGAAAAGAAAAGAGAAAAGGAAAACGCTGTTCACTCGGTTTTTGGCCCGCTACATCTCGCGGCCCGCCAGCAGCAGCCCAGTTTCCTTCCCCGCAAGCCCGCGAGCCGCGCGTCGCCCGCGTGGGCCGAGCCCGAGCCGCGTTGCCGGCCCAGCAGACCGGCCCGTCTCACGCGCGCTGGCCGTTTTCGCGTTGAGCCGCTGACGTGCGGGACCCACTGGTCAGCGACTGCTTCCCTTTCCTTCTTCCTCCGGCCGACGTCGGTGTTCTTTCCTTCCCCAACCGATTCGAATCGGGGATCGAATCTCCTCTTTCCTTAGATAGCAGCGCACCCCGGGCTATAAAACGCGACCCCCGCACCCGTCCGCATCTATCCCACCCTTTTGGAGCCGCCCTTGCCGTCCCGACGAGCTACCGCAAGAGCTTCGCCTCCACCACCCGCCATACCGAGCCGCGAGCTTTCCTCTCTTCATCCCCGGTTCTACTCTTGCCCTAGGTGAGTTCGCCGTAAGCTTCTCGATCTCCCGGTGTTCTTCTTTCGCTGTTTGGTGGCCGGAGCAGTGTTCTAGCCCTCTCTGGTAATGGCGCCGCCGCGGGACGTCGTCGGCGGCCGAAACCCGGCTGGACGCCGCCGTCTTCTTTCCCCTTTGGATCTGGACCGTTGGATCTGCGATGGACGGCATAGATTAGAACATACCCTTTCGTTGCGTATTTTGCTAAAGAGTCCCTGTCTTTTTCTGGAATACAACCCGCAGTCCAAAGCGTATTCGGTAAAATACGTTTTTAATAAAAGAAAACGTAATTTGTTTCGGAAAAAGAAAAATACGCTTTCTGTTAATTACAGTTTTGCCACTGAAATTGTTTTAGCCGTAGAATCTTCGTTTTAGCTCCGATTTGATCCATTCAAATTGCGTTAGATTCATATTCGCGAGATCTATCTAATGGTGTAACTGTACAGTAGGTTTAGATTAATTTATTTTCGAGTTTTAATTAAAGTATTTATTTTTCTATAGGAAATCTTCGGAAATTCATAACTTTGTCGTTTTAGATCCGTTTTTCGTGATCTTCGCGTCTGTGTGATCCTAGCGAGTTGTAGATTCATTTTAAAGACTTTTTATTTTATTTTCTTACTGTTGGTGTATTGTTCTAATTATAGTCTTGTTTGTCTATGCATGATTGCCTCTGGATGTGTGTTGTTGATAATGGTTGATCGAGTATAGACGGTGAGCAATTCGTTGGGAATCAAGAGCCTTACTACGAGCAAGATCTTCAGGACCAGTTTGAGCAAGGCAAGTATAGCATGGGATTATCCTTGTTGTCCTATTCACCTTATGCAATTAAAATCATTATGCATTTATTCCTTGTTAAGGATGACTTAGAGATTGATCCTATACCTTGGTACCCATTATGATGCATTTGATTAGTATGGCTAGTGCTTAAACATGGACTATGATCATGTAAATTGATTAAAGGAATATGCAATAAACATTTAAAATATGATTTTGATTCTTGTATTAAGGGGATTAGAGCATGTGTGTTGTTTTGATGCTCTAATTGCTCTCCATAAGGACTCATCTATAAGCGACAATCCGGGATTTACAGTACAACTGTGAGGGCTATATGGCTCTGGCTTTAGCTCAGTATGAGGACCTTTTCTAGCTTGTTAGAGGTTACCCTTGTGGCGCAAATGGGGTAAAGCAGACCGTGGATCTCTGCGTGTGTATCACACGGACTGACTTCTGAAACCTAGCGGCCCTAACTTGTTAGACGAACCTTTGAAAGGCTTCATAGTGATTCCCTGCCGCTCACCTCGGAAGTGTTTTGGGAGTAATTAACCCGGGCGTATGGGTAACACGACTCACAGTGAAAGTGTACAACCTCTGCAGAGTGTAGAACTGTTATAACAGCCGTGCTCACGGTCACGAGTGGCCTTGGACCCTTATGGAATAGTTGATTAATTGTTTATGTTTATGTTTTTGCTATTCATTAATCATTTCACATGGATCATATGTTTATTGTTTACATTGAGACCTATTGATGCTATTGTTATGCTAAAATCATGTTAACTAAAAGCTACATGCTGATAAACCCATGATTATGCCTATTTGAGCCTCATTAACCCCATGTTACACTTGTTGAGTACGAGATGTACTTACGCTTGTTTATTCTTCTTATTTGGATAAAAATCCCGGATGGGTAACAGATGGAGGTAATAGCGACTACTACGCCTACTTCCCTGAGGATTACTAGTCTTGCTGTCAACCAGTCAATGTACCTGTGACTGGAGCTACCACGAGAGAGATTTTTATTTATACTTCCGCTATATTTATGTTAAGACTATGTGTTAAATATCGTGCTGTAATAACATTTGCCATGATACTTCTGTTATAATTTGTGAACTTATGTGTGATTGATCTCTGGGCGCACATAAGGGTAAGCATTCCATTTGGTCGATAAATGGGTGTGACAAATTGGTATCAGAGCTCTTGTTGACTGTAGGACGCAAGCCTAGTTAGCAATGGTCGAAGTAGTGTCATCTTTACACTATTTTTATGCTCACTATCTTGCTCTTGTTATTTGATAAATTTTTATGCTTCTTATGTCTCATTCTATTACGAAATTTTGCCTCTAATCTAACTTCATCTAAAAATTCTGTAGATGACTCGTGACCGTAAGACTGCCCGCATCAGCGTTGGAGGATACTACCCACCTCGTGTCCTGTTTGCAACTGAAGAGCCACAAGAGCCAGAACCTCAGGAGCAAGAGAAGACCCCTGTAGTCCAAGCACCAGCACCTCCCCAGGAAGAGATTGAGCCTGAAGAAGATCCAGAAATAGTTGAGGTTGAAGATGGTGAGGAGGAGGATAATGGAGGAGAACAACCCCCGTCTCCACCACATGAAGCTCCTGAAGATGTGCCACCTCCCCCAATGGGGTGGACTGTGAGGATCTACCATAGGAATGGAGGGGATGCTGTCTCTCATGTTCGCCTAGTGGCGATGCTCACTGCTTACTTCGCGGATTGGCATCCAGCTGTGGAGTACGTCTGCTGGGAGTACACTCATCCACTGGAGAGCACGTACTGGAAGGCAAGGGCAAGCATCTTTACACACAAGCAAGACAAGGGGGCATATCAGCTGGACAGGATGTTCTCTCATGTGGGACATCGAGCCACCATTGAGGATAGCATTGAAGATGCTGCTTTTGAAGCATGTATGGGTCTTCGCTATCTTCGCTTTAACCTCATGAAGCATGACATCCATCGCTTTCTTCCTCGTGCACACCCCGAGCTTGGTTGGGCTATGACAGATCCAGTGCAGTTAGAGCCACTACCTCGGGTGATGGTGAACTTTGTCTATGACATGATGGACAGGAAGCTGCAACTAGAAGAGATGGTGAGGACACAAGGGAAGACTATCAAGAGATGCCAAGCAACCATTGATGAGCTCCGAGCAAACCAAGGCTTGCCCAAGATCTACGAGGAGTTAGAGCATGAGCCACTTCCTTAGGAAGTAGGAGTCCTTTTATGTAATAAGAACGTTCTTAGTAACGTCAGTTGAGTCAGTCGAGTCTGTCGTGTGGTTTGAACTTTGGTGTGCTAGTTGCTTTATTATTATGCTTATGTGTGAGTTGGATCTTTGTTTGAGTGTCTGGACTTGTAGGCATGTCTACAAGTTCCATTATTAAGAATAATAAGTTTAATAGTCAAGGAATAATAGTTGGGTTTGATAGTATCTCGTTTCTGTCCTTGCTGTTTTCTGGAGCAGTCTCTGATGTTTCTGTTATAGTTTAAAAATGGTTCGTGCAACATTTATGAAATTTTTATGAGAGAAACTAGACTCAAGCATCTTTCAAATGCCACTGGAATCACCTTTTTATCTAATCTGGTTCGAGAGATATAATTTTCACAAGTTAGAGTTTCTGCACAGTCTGGAATCTGGAACAGTTTCTGTTGCGCCTTATTTTTCATGGACTTAACGACAGAATCTGGTCTGGAGGTCTGAATAGAAATTGTGGATAATTTCATAAGCTTTCCAACCATATAAAGCACGCCTCTTTTGGACTTCTGTAGCCCGATATATGATTGAAATACTGAACTGTCAATATTGCTACTCGTCCAGAAAATTTTCAGATCTCATTCTTAATCTTATAAGTGGTTAATAAACTGGATTTCTTAAAGTGTGCATGTTTATGGGTGGCAGATGGCCGGAAGAGGAAGAGGCAGAGGTCGTGGAAACATTCCCCCGAATCCACCACCACCACCACCGCCAACTATTGAGCAATTGCTGGCAGTACAGACGCAGCTGATGCAACAACTGGTGTAGAATCAGCAGAATCAGCCAGTTGCTGGAGTGCAACCACGTGATAAGCGTGGTGAATTTTTGAAGGGTCGTCCCCCAGTGTTCACACATGCTGCTGATCCTATGGAGGCTGATGATTGGCTTCGTGCTGTGGAGAAACAACTCACCATAGCACAATGTGATGACCGACAGAAGGTGTTGTTCGCTTCTGGGCAACTTCAGGGAGAAGCTCAAGATTGGTGGGAGTCATATGAGTATGGCCGTCCTGCTAATGCTCCTGCAGTCACCTGGCAGGAGTTTAGAGAGAACTTCAGGGCTTACCATATACCTGAAGGGATGATAGAATTGAAGGCGGAGGAATTCAGGAACCTGACCCAAGGGTCGATGTCTGTAGCTGAGTACCGTGACAAGTTTGCTCAACTGTCACGATATGCTCCGCATGAGGTGGCCAATGACAATGATAAGCAGCGCCGCTTCTTGAAGGGATTATATGATGGACTACAGTTGCAGTTGATGTCCAATACCTATCCCAATTTTCAGACGCTTGTGAACCGCGCTATTGTGGTGGACAACAAGCGCAAAGAAATGGATGCCAAGAGAAAGAGGTTACAGGGACAAGCTTCCAATAGCAACACCCGTCCACGCACTGGCTTCCAACAGAATACTCAGCAGAGACCTCCTTCTGGACAGTGGAACCGTGGTCAGACCCCATTTCGTGGACAGTTTCCTCAACGTCCCCCGTTTCAGCCACAGAGTAGCAACCAACGTCCACCACAGCAGAATGGGAATCAAGTGCAGCGCCAGGGTCCTTCCAACAACACTCCTACAAAGACCAGTGCTCCCAACACTCCCAACAGGTGTTTCCGTTGTGGAAAAGAAGGTCACATGTCTTTCAACTGCCCAGAGAAGCCGAACCAGCAGACTCCCCAGAGACAAGGCAGCCAACAGAAGCTCGCACTTAACTCGGGAAGGGTGAATCACTTGTCCCAGGAAACTGCAGTGGAGGAGCCAGAAGTTATGCTTGGTACGTTCGATGTCCACTCTACTCCCGCCACTGTTCTTTTTGATTCTGGAGCATCACATTCTTTCATATCACAATCATTTGTTAGAATACATAGAATCCATTTGTGTGCTATGAAGAACCCTATCTTAGTAAACTCACCGGGTGGAAGCATGCCAGCATCTTATCGCTGTCTTCCCATTAGTCTCAACTTAAGGGGGGTAGAGTTTTCAGTTAGCCCTATAGTATTGAGAACAGCTGGGATTGATCTTATACTGGGAATGGATTGGATGACCCAACAACAAGCAGAGATTCAGTGTAAGGATAAATCGGTTTTGCTGACTACACCAAAGGGGGATAGGATCAAGGTTGAAGTCAAAGTGCAAAAACAAGCGACCGCTACAGTGAACCAGCTCAATCATGGTGCTAATCAGGAGGACCCAGTTGTGGAGGAATTTCCAGATGTGTTTCCGGAGGATTTGCCAGGTATGCCACCAGACCGTGATATTGAATTTATTATTGAATTATTGCCTGGAACTGCACCTATAGCTAAGCGTCCATATAGAAGGGTACGAACTAGTTCGTCACCATGGGGGTGCACCAGTAATTTTTGTGGATAAGAAAGATGGAACTCAGAGGATGTGTGGTAGATTATCGGTCTCTTAATGAGGTTACCATTTAAGAACAAGTACCCATTGCCAAGAATTGATGACCTGTTTGATCAGTTGAGAGGAGCTTGTGTATTTTCCAAGATTGACCTTCGCTCTGGATATCATCAATTGAAGATTCGTGCCAGGGATATACCCAAGACAGCATTCACTACACGTTATGGGTTATATGAGTATACCGTGATGTCCTTTGGTTTGACTAATGCTCCTGCATACTTCATGTATTTAATGAATAAGGTGTTCATGGAATATCTGGACAAGTTTGTAGTGGTATTCATTGATGATATACTAGTGATTTTCCAAGACGGAGGAAGAACATGCTGAACACTTGAGGTTGGTCTTGCAGAAGCTCAGAGAACACCAACTATATGCAAAGAGGAGGTAAATGTGAGTTTTGGCTTAAGGAAGTTTCTTTTCTGGGTCACATCGTTTCAAATGGAGGAATATCAGTAGATCCTGGCAAGGTGAAGGATGTATTGAATTGGAAACCACCTACCAAAGCAAGTGAGATCCGTAGCTTTTTGGGATTGGCTGGTTATTATAGAAGGTTTATAGAGGGATTTTCCAAGCTTGCAAAACCAATGACTGCATTGTTGGAAAAGAATGCTAAGTTTGTGTGGTCCGAGAAGTGTCAGGCTAATTTTGAGGAATTAAAGAAAAGATTGACTACTGCACCAGTTTTAGTTTTGCCAGACTTGAATAAACCTTTCTCTATCTATTGTGATGCATCTCGATTGGGATTGGGATGTGTTCTGATGCAAGAAGGTAGAGTTGTGGCATATGCATCGAGGCAGTTAAGGAAGCATGAGTTAAATTACCCTACCCATGATTTGGAATTAGCTGCAGTGGTTCATGCATTAAAGATATGGAGGCATATTTGATTGGACACAAAAGTGATATATACACTGATCACAAGAGTCTCAAGTATATCTTTACTCAAACAGATTTGAACTTGAGACAGCGTAGATGGTTGGGAGTTGATAAAAAGACTATGATCTAGAGGTGCATTATCATCCCGGAAAGGCCAACGTGGTTGCTGATGCTCTTAGTAGGAAGAGTTATGCAAATGAAATACAAGTAATACCTATGCCTAAGGAATTGTGTGCTGAGTGTAAGCATCTGAACCTTAGGATTTACTACTAATGCAGTGGAACTAGTATTGGAGCCTACTCTGGAGCAAGAAATCCGTAAAGGTCAGCTGAAGGATGAAAAGTTGAGAGAGATAGCTGATAATATAGCGAAAGGAAAATCTCCAGGATTTCGTAAGGATGAGAATGGTACGCTTTGGTTCGGAAAAAGGCTATGTGTGCCCGAAGATAGGGAAATACGAATGGCAATTCTGCGTGAAGCTCATGAGTCAGCTTATTCCATACATCCGGGTAGTACTAAGATGTATTTAGATCTGAAAGAGAAATATTGGTGGTATGGTTTAAAGAGAGACGTAGCTGAGTATGTTGCTCTGTGTGACACATGTCAAAGGGTGAAAGCGGAACATCAAAGGCCCGCAGGAATGTTACAACCTATGCAGATACCTAAGTGGAAATGGGAAGAGGTTGGTATGGATTTATAGTTGGGTTACCGCGAACTCAACGAGGATATGATTCAATTTGGGTAATATGTGGATCGTCTGACTAAGGTTGCTCACTTTCTGCCTGTGAAGACTACATATAGCAGTGCGAACTGGCAGAGTTGTATATGGAAAGAATAGTGAGTTTACACGGAGTTCCTAAGAAGATTGTGTCTGATCGAGGTACTCAGTTTACATCTCACTATTGGCAAAAGATACATGAATCATTGGGGACCAAACTAAATTTCAGTACAGCTTATCATCCTCAGACTGATGGTCAAACAGAGAGAATTAATCAGATATTGGAAGATATGTTGAGAGCTTGTGCTCTACAATATGGTACCAGCTGGGATAAGAGTTTGCCATACCGCAGAGTTCTCTTATAACAATAGTTATCAGAAGAGTCTTCAAATGGCACCGTTTGAGGCTCTGTATGGACGAAAGTGTAGGACCCCGTTGTTCTGGAATCAGACAGGAGAAAGTCAAGTGTTTGGGCCTGATGTATTAAAGGATGCTGAAAAGAAAGTAAGAATGATTAGAGATAATCTAAAGATAGCCCAGTCTAGACAGAAAAGTTATGCTGATACTCGCAGAAGAGAGTTGACATTTGAGGTAGGAGATTATGTCTACTTGAAAGTGTCACCTATGAGAAGTGTGAAGAGATTTAACATGAAGGGTAAATTGGCACCAAGATATATTGGACCTTTCAAGATTATAGAGAGACGTGGTGAAGTGGCATATCAATTGGAATTACCCGAGAGTCTGGCAGGTGTACATGATGTGTTCCATGTATCACAATTGAAGAAATGTTTGCGAGTACCAGAAGAACAGATTCCGATAGAGGAACTCACTGTTAAGGAGGATCTTACATATGAGGAGTTTCCGGTTAAGATTTTGGAGACTGCGGACCAGAGTCACAAGAAGTAGAACAATTAAGATGTGTAAAGTACAGTGGAATCGGTATACCGCAGAAGAGGCTACTTGGGAACGAGAAGAGGATCTGAGGAAAAACCTACCCGCAACTGTTTGAGTAAGCACCGGTCGAATCTCGGGGCGAGATTCATTTTAAGGGGGGTAGAATTGTAACACCCTAAATTTTGAAGAAAAGAAAAATAGGGAAAAATATGGATTTTATATTTATTTTTGTGAAGCATGCAACTTTAGAATAAGAATAATTTTATAAATTTAAAATCAAATATAAGGGTAGGAACATGGTTTGAGCATTCATGCTGCTGCATCTGGAGTTTTGCATTGAGTGGTTTGAATCAAATTCATATTTGATTTGAAAATCATTTGAAAAATGGATTTGAAAATTTGGAAAAGAAAAGAGGAAAAGGAAAACGCTGTTCACTCGGTTTTTGGCCCGCTACATCTCGCGGCCCGCCAGCAGCAGCCCAGTTTCCTTCCCCGCAAGCCCGCGAGCCGCGCGTCGCCCGCGTGGGCCGAGCCCGAGCCGCGTTGCCGGCCCAGCAGACCGGCCCGTCTCACGCGCGCTGGCCGTTTTCGCGTTGAGCCACTGACGTGCGGGACCCCACTGGTCAGCGACTGCTTCCCTTTCCTTCTTCCTCCGGCCGACGTCGGTGTTCTTTCCTTCCCCAACCGATTCGAATCGGGGATCGAATCTCCTCTTTCCTTAGATAGCAGCGCACCCCGGGCTATAAAACGCGGACCCCCGCACCCGTCCGCATCTATCCCACCCTTTTTGGAGCCGCCCTTGCCGTCCCGACGAGCTACCGCAAGAGCTTCGCCTCCACCACCCGCCATACCGAGCCGCGAGCTTTCCTCTCTTCATCCCCGGTTCTACTCTTGCCCTAGGTGAGTTCGCCGTAAGCTTCTCGATCTCCCGGTGTTCTTCTTTCGCTGTTTGGTGGCCGGAGCAGTGTTCTAGCCCTCTCTGGTAATGGCGCCGCCGCGGGACGTCGTCGGCGGCCGAAACCCGGCTGGACGCCGCCGTCTTCTTTCCCCTTTGGATCTGGACCGTTGGATCTGCGATGGACGGCATAGATTAGAACATACCTTTCGTTGCGTTATTTTGCTAAAGAGTCCCTGTCTTTTTCTGGAATACAACCCGCAGTCCAAAGCGTATTCGGTAAAATACGTTTTTAATAAAAGAAAACGTATTTGTTTCGGAAAAAAGAAAAATACGCTTTCTGTTAATTACAGTTTTGCCACTGAAATTGTTTTAGCCGTAGAATCTTCGTTTTAGGCTCCGATTTGATCCATTCAAATTGGCGGTTAGATTCTATTCGCGAGATCTATCTAATGGTGTAACTGTACAGTAGGTTTAGATTAATTTATTTCGAGTTTAATAAAGTATTTATTTTTCTATAGGAATCATCGGAGAATTCATAACTTTGTCGTTTTAGATCCGTTTTTCGTGATCTTCGGCGTCTGGTGTGATCCTAGCTGAGTTGTAGATTCATTTAAGAGACTTTTTAATTTATTTTCGTTACTGTTGGTGTAGTTGTTCTAATTATGAGTCTTGGTTTGTCTATGCATGATTGCCTCTGGATGTGTGTTGTTGATAAAGGTATGATCGAGTATAGACGGTGAGCAATTCGTTGGGAATCAAGAGCCTTACTACGAGCAAGATCTCAGGACCAGTTTGAGCAAGGCAAGTATAGCATGGGATTATCCTTGTTGTCCTATTCACCTTATGCAATTTAAAATCATTATGCATTTATTCCTTGTTAAGGATGACTTAGAGATTGATCCTATACCTTGGTACCCATTATGATGCATTTGATTAGTATGGCTAGTGCTTAAACATGGACTATGATCATGTAAATTGATTAAAGGAATATGCAATAAACATTTAAAATATGATTTTGATTCTTGTATTAAGGGGATTAGAGCATGTGTGTTGTTTTGATGCTCTAATTGCTCTCCATAAGGACTCATCTATAAAGCGACAATCCGGGATTTACAGTACAACTGTGAGGGGCTATATGGCTCTGGCTTTAGCTCAGTATGAGGACCTTTTCTAGCTTGTTAGAGGTTACCCTTGTGGCGGCAAATGGGGTAAAAGCAGACCGTGGATCTCTGCGTGTGTATCACACGGACTGACTTCTGAAACCTAGCGGCCCTAACTTGTTAGACGAACCTTTGAAAGGCTTCATAGTGATTCCCTGCCGCTCACCTCGGAAGTGTTTTGGGAGTAATTAACCCGGGCGTATGGGGTAACACGACTCACAGTGAAAGTGTACAACCTCTGCAGAGTGTAGAACTGTTATAACAGCCGTGCTCACGGTCACGAGTGGCCCTTGGACCCTTATGGAATAGTTGATTAATTGTTTATGTTTATGTTTTTGCTATTCATTAATCATTTCACATGGATCATATGTTTATTGTTTACATTGAGACCTATTGATGCTAATTGTTATGCTAAAATCATGTTAACGTAAAAGCTACATGCTGATTAAACCCATGATTATGCCTATTTGAGCCTCATTAACCCCATGTTACACTTGTTGAGTACGAGATGTACTTATTTGTTGAGTACGAGATGTACTTACGCTTGTTTATTCTTCTTATTTGGATAAAAATCCCGGATGGGTAACAGATGGAGGTAATAGCGACTACTACGCCTACTTCCCTGAGGATTACTAGTCTTGCTGTCAACCAGTCAATGTACCTGTGACTGGAGCTACCACGAGAGAGATTTTTATTTATACTTCCGCTATATTTATGTTAAGACTATGTGTTAAATATCGTGCTGTAATAACATTTGCCATGATACTTCTGTTATAATTTGTGAACTTATGTGTGATTGATCTCTGGGCGCACATAAGGGTAAGCATTCCATTTGGTCGATAAATGGGTGTGACATAAAGTATAAATGTTTAAATGACTTAAACACTAAATAAATATTTATAAATAAAATAGGAATAAGGTTAACTTCATCTTTTATAATTCAATGTAAATTGATTAATGTTAATGCAAACTAGTTTTTCAATTTTAAAGGAACTTTGGACCATAGCGATTGCTAACTGGATTAATGGAAATATGAATACGTTTTAAATCATATTCTGCTTAGCTTAAGCATGTTACAGACACAACATAACTTGTTCAGTTGCTTTCATGTATACTTTTTCCTTATGCAAAGATAAAGTTAAACTTGATTAAATTATATGGCATTGTTTATAAATAAAATATAACTAAGGTTTAACTTCGGCTTTATAATTTGATTAATGATTATGAGAAAAGGTAACATAGGATAATATATTATGTTTTGCTTAGTTTAATCAAGATTCATATAAGGTCATCTTAGATGTGATTTGGTTAATGTTTATAAGCAACTAGGGTTTATAACTCCGGTATTTCATAACTGAATGTTAATAAGATTCATATCCACATAAATGTTTTCTTTTAAATTACAAGATGTTTAGTTCAACCTTGATTTGTAAATGTTTTCATTTAGCTTTTGCCATCCATGATTATCTAAATTATAAAATATTTACATGACTTAAAATACTATGATATGATATATTTATGAATAAAATATGGCTAAGGTATAATATTAGCTTTTACAATTCAACATAATTTGGTTAGTTCCACTTTAGTATATTTCTCCAAAAAGTCCAACACTTTAATTCACTAACTAAAATGAATCTAGCATATAGTTTTCTCTTTTAGTATGTTACAAGCTTATCGATAGTCGTGTCCTATTAACGGTAGCTCCGTTCTCCGTTGTTTTTGCGCTAGCGTCAAGTCGTGTCGATTAGTGTGCTCTTTTCTAGTTTCCTCTTTTGTTTGGTGTATTGTTCTTAGTCTACCTTATTTGCTTGTATGTGTGCTCGACTCGCTTGGTGCTTGCTATGAGTAAAATAAAAACCGTTCATGAGCGCTGAAGATCAAGAGGGGATGACTAGAAGATAACTGAAGGTTCTCTGAGCAAGTTGCTTTGGGTGTAAAGCAAGTTCAAGGCAAGTATAGCATGGGATCATCCTTGTTTCCTATTCACCTTTAATATACTTAATTCATGTGCATGTGTCTACCTTGTTACCACTAAGGATATCTTAGCTTTTGTATCTTGTACCTTGACACCCATGGGACATTGCATTGGGTAGTATTTATGCTAGTGCTCAAGATAAATAACCATGATCTGTAACTTGATTAATGGTATATGCAATAAACATTTAAAAGATGCTTTAAAGCAACATGTCTCAAGAGGGCTAGAGCATATTGGGTTGTTTTTATGGTGCTCTAGTTTCTCTCCTTAAGGACTTATCTGTAAGCGAACATCCGGGATTTACAGTACAACTGTGAGGGCTATATGGCTCTGGCTTTAGCTCAGTATGAGGACCTTTTCTAGCTTGTTAGAGGTTACCCTTGTGGCGCAAATGGGGGTAAAGCAGACTGTGGATCCCTGCGTGGTGTATCACACGGACTGACTTCTGAAACCTAGCGGCCCTAACTTGTTAGACGAACCTTTGAAATGCTTCATAGTGAACCCTGCCGACCTTCCTTGGTAGTGGGTCAAGAGGCTGATCACCTCGGGCGAAAGGGTAAATCACGACTCACAGTGAAAGTGTACAACCTCTGCAGAGTGTAAAACTGTTATAACAGCCGTGCTCACGGTCACGAGTGGCCTTGGACCCTTACAGAATAAATGATGACACTGATGATAATGATAATACTGATGATATTGATGTTCACTAATGATTATTGTTTCTTGCTATACATTTTTCTCGTTTACATGATCATGAGGTTATTTGGGCTTATGGTAAACTTGTTGCTACTCAAATGCTAAAAAGATGACTCACTAAAAGCTATTGCAGTAAACCCGTGTCAACCTTTTGAACTTCATGAACCCCATGTTATATTGTTGAGTTCGACATGGACTCACTCTTGCTATTTTCCCTACACTCCAGTATGTAGTAAGGTGCTACTTTGAAGAAGGATGAAGGTGTAGTGTAGTTTTCAGAAGTCTTTCAGAAGTGCTTGGCATATGGAGCCACCAGTCAGCCGTCCTGAGAAGAATGGAGCCTAAAGTTTAGTCACCGTTCTGCGATACTCTGATGTAAGTGTTAATATAGCTATGTATACGTTATATAATAACATTGTTTTCTGATACTTTTTCATTCTGACATATGTGTGGACTTCCTGGGCACACATATGATTAGCCTGGTTTTGTTCTTTAGAAAACCGGGTGTGACAGAGTGGTATCAGAGCGAGGTGTTGACTGTAGGACGTATGCCAAGTAGCACTGGACGTATTCTAAAACTTATTTTACTATAAAACTAATTTCTCATCCCTTGACTCATTGATTTCGACTATACTATTTCTTGTTCCTTGTCCTGTTGTATCCCTTCCTTGATAGCTTCCTTTGAGCTATTATTTCTTACTTCCTTGTTTTTGATTTGTGTTGTTTTTATCAAAATTTTTCTGATCTTACCTTGTTCAAAAGTTCGATGGCCTTTCATCGTCTCCAATGTGCCATTAGGATGACACCCATTGTTGAAGAAGCACGTGTAGTACCGATGATGTGATTGGTGCTTTGTTTTGCTGATGTGTGCTTGTCTTGTTTGATGTGATGCCTGTGTGTCGCCTTTGTTCTTGTGTTCCAAAGGAGGCCCGAAATCATCTTGAGAATTATCTCAATCTATGTTAAAGTGGGGTAGTATCCTCTCTTGACCAACCTAACCTTCGATCAATCCTAATTCTTATTGTCTTTTCCATATATCATCCTTGCTTACTCTTGGTTTCTATGCTTTCTCCTTTATCTTAACCCAAGGGAGGATCAACACATGAAGGACTCATCAATAGTAGTAAGCCTTAAAGAAAGTGTTGCCTTCAATGACATCGTCAGGTGGAACAAGATCTTTGTTAAGTGGGGTAGCATCCGCCACCATCATCAATCTCAAGTCACGAGACAAGAAGATCCAAAGACCAACCGCTATCATAATATCATCTTTTGCTAATCCTTGCCCCTTAAACAGTCTCACCTTCTTGCCATCAATCTTTACTTTTTCTTATCAACATTTGACAACTTTTAATCCTTGTCCTTACATCTTATAAATCCTGATTCAAGGACCTACAATGACTTGAAGATCAATTTATCCTTTTCACTGGTCTCCCTAAATGGTATAAAACGGAAACTAGTCTTTACCTTTCTTCAACCAATGCTAGTCTGTCACTTTTTCATGATGTCTCATAAATTTTGAATCGAGGAGTTGTGAGTACCATAAGATCTATCTTTATCTTTTGCTAATCTCCATCCTTGTTTTTACACCTTATAAAGTGAAGGCTCGATGACCAACCTTGATCTATCTTTTCAAACCTCCTTTGATCTTCCTTTTCACCTATGTTGACCTTCAATCCTTTGACCCTTGGTCATTAGCTCGAATCAATCTTAACGATCAATCCAAGGTTCTCTTGTCAACCATTGATAATCCTTGATGCTTATATCAGAACTTGTCAAAAGTCTCAAAATAACCTTATTGGTCTGCTTTATCTCTCTCCCAAGACCTCTTCGAATCTCGGGACGAGATTCCTGTTAAGTGGGGTAGAATTGTCACACCCCAAAATTTCTAATTTTGGGTTGTGCATAGGAAACACTAAATAAAATAAATGTTTTAATATTTAGATAAAATGTACCAAGTTTAGTTTATGGTAGCATCAATTAATTATAGAAAAAAATAAGAATCTTTAAATTTTTCTAAACTAATTTGATGGGCTTTTGTTTAATGTGATGTTTGCTTGTTGCCTCTTGTGTGTTAAGAGCGAGCAAAGTCTTTAAAAATGCGTTTAGTGGATCGATCTTTCTTCTCCAACACGTCTTTATCTTTTCCGCAATCAATATTCATTGTTTTCTCATCTTAAGTTCTCATTGGAGTTTCCTAAAATCTTTTCTTTATAACGTAAATTATTCTTTTCAGTTTCTCATGTGTCAATCAATCTCAGTGAACTCTTCGGGAATTGTTCTGGCTTTTTCTGGAGCTAGTTCACGCTTTTCTGCGAGCGTTATCTAATTTTTAGATGCTCCAAAATATCTTTTCATGAGCTCCAAATACTTTATTTGGGTTCCTCATGTTCCATAATGTCTCTGGAAAATTCCCTCGAATTTTCGGAGCTTTCGGAGTATTTTTCGCGGCTTAAATAATAATTCTGGACATTTCTAGAATTATTTTATCCATGAAAATAATTAATTCCGAAAATAAATAAATATCTCATTTTCTACCAAAGCCCGTGTGCAATAATCCTAAATGCCCATTCATTTATTTACTAATGGGCTTTAATAATTAATTAGGCTATTAGTAAAGATGGAGGGTGCAACGTCAATTAGTACCATATCGCTAGTTGACATGGAGGTGGAGAGTTTTCCTCCCTATATATACGTACCTACCCTATGGGCAAAGCACACCAAAAACTACCGTAGAGGAGCCCCTAGTTTGGGAAATCTCTCGTGTAGTAAAATAGAATTTTCTCTCGTGTCACCGCTGGCGAACTCCGACGACTCCTCTGCCGTCGGATCAGTTCATCCATTGCTGGCCAGGCGGCAATGTCACCAGGAGTTGCAGTCACTCAAACCCTGTTGTACGTGAGCATCTGAGATCACGTGAAGAAGCTAAGTAACTTTCCATCTATTTCCTACGTTTCTCCGGCAAACCGTCCCTGTCCGGCGCTTCTTTCTGTCCAACAGCCAAGTTACGCTATGTATTCGCATGCCCCCTGTACATCTGTACATGCTCTATACTACATACATAAGCAAGCACGCCACGATCTCACCTATTGCAATGCAAGCATGTGTACCTTTATCATGTGTACCTTTATATTTTGGTTAAGCTCTTGATGCCGTGCACGTGCGTGCGCTGGCCCTGCTCCAATTAGCTGTTCCGATTAGCTTGATGACATCACGTGACATCATGTAGATGTTTTGTGGCCGTTTTTCTTCACAAAAATAAATCCATAAATACCATAGAAATACACAAGCTATCCTATGCAATAGATCATACAGTTTCTTCGTTATAATTCCGTTTGGCTCAGTTTAAGTTGCGTTAGATTCGTGTTAACGTGTTCTACACAGTAATAACATTGTTTTTTTGTGTCACATGTTTTTGAATATATAGTTGAATATTTAATTAATTAATATATGCACATAATTTTTATTGTTAAAAGCAACCTAGAGTTATAATCTCGTTATCGTTGCGACGCGACCGTGTCGATGTAACCTATATGCTAGCGGCAATATTTACCATGTCATTTGTTTATGAAATTGATCCTATTAATTTGATTAATGATTACACAAACTTGTTTCTAAATAAAAGCAACATAGGACAATATTGATCTTTTATAATTACCTTTCAACTTAGATATGTATTTATTAATTATAAGTTGCATAGTTAAACATGATTCATATAAATTCAATTTAGATGCACTTTTAAATTTAGATGCACTTTTATTGATAAGTATTCAATGCATTTTGAATTAAAAATAATTTAGGTTTATCTCCGGTCTTTTACAAATAATAAAAATAAAATGTTAACTTGATAAATAACACATAAATGCTTCTTGCTCAATTAGTCATAAACATGATAAATCGATTAGTTGCTGTCACATGTTCTGTGCTTTCTAAATTAAAAATGTTTAAGTATCTTAAATAATATTAAGTGTTAACATGGTGAATATCAACATTAATGTCTTTCAATTATGGTTTGCTTAGTTCAACCATGAATCATAAATGCTTACGATTAACTTTTGTCACATGTTCTACCTTTCTAAAGTATAAATGTTTAAATGACTTAAACACTAAATAAATATTTATAAATAAAATAGGAATAAGGTTAACTTCATCTTTTATAATTCAATGTAAATTGATTAATGTTAATGCAAACTAGTTTTTCAATTTTAAAGGAACTTTGACCATAGCGATTGCTAACTGGATTAATGGAAATATGAATACGTTTTAAATCATATTCTGCTTAGCTGCTTTCATGTATACTTTTTCCTTATGCAAAGATAAAGTTAAACTTGATTAAATTATATGGCATTGTTTATAAATAAAATATAACTAAGGTTTAACTTCGGCTTTATAATTTGATTAATGATTATGAGAAAAGGTAACATAGGATAATATATTATGTTTTGCTTAGTTTAATCAAGATTCATATAAGGTCATCTTAGATGTGATTTGGTTAATGTTTATAAGCAACTAGGGTTTATAACTCCGGTATTTCATAACTGAATGTTAATAAGATTCATATCCACATAAATGTTTTCTTTTAAATTACAAGATGTTTAGTTCAACCTTGATTTGTAAATGTTTTCATTTAGCTTTTGCCACATGTTCCATGATTATCTAAATTATAAAATATTTACATGACTTAAAATACTATGATATGATATATTTATGAATAAAATATGGCTAAGGTATAATATTAGCTTTTACAATTCAACATAATTTGGTTAGTTCCACTTTAGTATATTTCTCCAAAAAGTCCAACACTTTAATTCACTAACTAAAATGAATCTAGCATATAGTTTTCTCTTTTAGTATGTTACAAGCTTATCGATAGTCGTGTCCTATTAACGGTAGCTCCGTTCTCCGTTGTTTTTGCGCTAGCGTCAAGTCGTGTCGATTAGTGTGCTCTTTTCTAGTTTCTCTTTTGTTTGGGTGTATTGTTCTTAGTCTACCTTATTTGCTTGTATGTGTGCTCGACTCGCTTGGTGCTTGCTATGAGTAAAATAAAAACCGTTCATGAGCGCTGAAGATCAAGAGGGGATGACTAGAAGATAACTGGAAGGTTCTCTGAGCAAGTTGCTTTGGGTGTAAAGCAAGTTCAAGGCAAGTATAGCATGGGATCATCCTTGTTTCCTATTCACCTTTAATATACTTAATTCATGTGCATGTGTCTACCTTGTTACCACTAAGGATATCTTAGCTTTTGTATCTTGTACCTTGACACCCATGGGACATTGCATTGGGTAGTATTTATGCTAGTGCTCAAGATAAATAACCATGATCTGTAACTTGATTAATGGTATATGCAATAAACATTTAAAAGATGCTTTTAAAGCAACATGTCTCAAGAGGGCTAGAGCATATTGGGTTGTTTTTTATGGTGCTCTAGTTTCTCTCCTTAAGGACTTATCTGTAAGCGAACATCCGGGATTTACAGTACAACTGTGAGGGCTATATGGCTCTGGCTTTAGCTCAGTATGAGGACCTTTTCTAGCTTGTTAGAGGTTACCCTTGTGGCGCAAATGGGGTAAAGCAGACTGTGGATCCCTGCGTGGTGTATCACACGGACTGACTTCTGAAACCTAGCGGCCCTAACTTGTTAGACGAACCTTTGAAATGCTTCATAGTGAACCCTGCCGACCTTCCTTGGTAGTGGGTCAAGAGGCTGATCACCTCGGGCGAAAGGGTAAATCACGACTCACAGTGAAAGTGTACAACCTCTGCAGAGTGTAAAACTGTTATAACAGCCGTGCTCACGGTCACGAGTGGCCTTGGACCCTTACAGAATAAATGATGACACTGATGATAATGATAATACTGATGATATTGATGTTCACTAATGATTATTGTTTCTTGCTATACATTTTTCTCGTTTACATGATCATGAGGTTATTTGGGCTTATGGTAAACTTGTTGCTACTCAAATGCTAAAAAGATGACTCACTAAAAGCTATTGCAGTAAACCCGTGTCAAACCTTTTGAACTTCATGAACCCCATGTTATATTTGTTGAGTTCGACATGGACTCACTCTTGCTATTTTCCCTACACTCCAGTATGTAGTAAGGTGCTACTTTGAAGAAGGATGAAGGTGTAGTGTAGTTTTCAGAAGTCTTTCAGAAGTGCTTGGCATATGGAGCCACCAGTCAGCCGTCCCTGAGAAGAATGGAGCCTGAAGTTTAGTCACCGTTCTGCGATACTCTGATGTAAGTGTTAATATAGCTATGTATACGTTATATAATAACATTGTTTCTGATACTTTTTCATTCTGACATATGTGTGGACTTCCTGGGCACACATATGATTAGCCTGGTTTTGTTCTTTAGAAAACCGGGTGTGACACCCATAAGCCATATATTATAGCAGTATGTCTTTGGACAACATAACAGATAGCAAAAATATACATACCTGTGAAGCAGCACTTAGATCAAAACTCTTCTCCACACTCCATGAGGCTGTCCAACCTTTCATATGAATGTTTTCATCCCGTAAAAGTTTAATTATGCATTTAAAAGGAGAAAGCAGTAAATATAGATAGGTATGGAGCAACAAAGTCAAATGCACTCTTCAGTATACTCTCACATGACGACACCAAGCATAACATCTAATCTTAGTATAGCATCACACATGTCCAATGGAAACGCATTTGAGGGTTGACCACAATCAAACCATCACAGCTGAAGGCATTTATTTGGTGACCAATGTGGTAGAGAAAACGTTCCAGGAAATTAAAAATTCACTGATTCATATCCTCACAGCAGATGAAGCATTTATTTAGCAACAGATCCTGGGACAGTTGGTACGGTCAAAAAGCAAGCTCCTAATTGAGATTTCTGATCTCGCCACTTTGCCAGATATAGACAAAAAAGAAATTACAGTTGCAACTAAACAATCGTGGATGTAGATAGAACAGCTAAATATCAACAGAGATTTTTTCCCTTTTGCCTCTGTTATGATCTTGACAAACCTCTATTTGGTATGTTTTAACCCTGAATTAGTACAGATATGGGCACAAACAAAAGAAAACAGCCATGACTATGTTACATTACTGACAATTTGTTAGACTTAATTTGTTCAATTCTTCAAGGCCTCCTGTACATGCTATACGATCCAAGAGTTAATTCCTCTGCCCAAGATCTACAGAGCACAGCACAAATCGAAACAGAAGTGAGGCAAGGAGAAAGAGCGGGGCACTGACCGTGAGCATGAGGACGCATGGCTTGGTGAGCCTGCCGAGCTTATCGAAGATGCCGCGGCCCTTGGCGATACGGATAGAGAAGGCCACTTCGTCACTACGCGCGCCGGACGCCGTGTTCGAGCCTGTCCGGGCCGCCAATTTGAGGAGATGGGGCAAGGAGCGGGGCACACCTTGATGTCGCCCAGATCCACGGAGGGTCCCGAAGCGCGCCATGGCACCCATGACGGGGACAGCACTCACTTCCACCGCGACCCGCACAGCCAGATCCGCGACGAGCAGGGAGGTAGGGTTTGGAAGAGACAAGTGGTACTCGTCCGTGGAGATCCAAGCCCCGGGGAGAGGCCGGGAGGGGGTGGAGTGGAGGAGGAAGAGGAGGAGGAGGGCGATTGTGGCGTCGGAGGGGTCCGGTGGCGGCGGCGGAGGTGGATGCATCCGTAGAGCTGAGAGCCCGAGACTGAGAGAGAAGGGGCGACGGCCAGACTGCCCGAGAGAGAAGGGGGAGGGGAAGGGGGTGTCGGACTTCAGTTGCCAATGAACCCGATTTTATTGTTTTTTCGGGTCCGTGAGCTGTGATCTGTGACTGGTGTCGCTGGAACGCGTCACTGCTAACGGTCTCTCCTTACCGGTGACTCGTGTTGCTGGGAACGCGTCACGCATTTTGTGTGTTGACCATGCACCACTCTTTATCAGCGACGTGTCCTATTTATCCGCGTCACTCATCTTACACTAGTGACGCGTTTTAATTCCAAGTCACTGATTAAGACGTCACTAATAAGCTTTTCTGCCATAGTATCCATGATCTGTTGTCTGACGGTACTCCATGCCGCAACGAAGAAGGAGGGGCCAAATCCGTCCGGACCAGGAGCGTTGTTACGGTTCATGGAGCGTAGCACAGACTTGACCTCATGCTCTGTGAACGGCGCAGTGAGAGCAATAGACGGCTGTCCCGCGTCCCTGAATAGACTGACTGCATCAAACCTCTAGTTTGAGCAGCCTGGCTGACCAATAATGGTGGAAAAGAACCCGGTTAGTGCTGCCATCTTGCCATCATGGTTCGTGAACTGCTGTCCGTCGCACTCAACAATTCTGATCTTGTTGCTTCTGAGCCGAACAGTTGCTTGTGCATGGTGGAAAGCAGTATTAGCATCAGCCTCTTTGATCGCCCTGAACTTGCTTCTTTGCTTCCAATATGCAGCCCGCTCTTTGATGGACTGCGCTAATCTTTCTTGGCACAATTTCCTGACCTGGATTTCATCACTAGAAAGAAGTCGTTGCTCTTCAAAGTAATCTAGAAGTTGAATAATAAATTTGCAGTTTGGGATGAGTTGGGGGGCGCCTTGTTACGCCGAGACCAGGCCTTAGCAGCAGCTCTAGTCATCTTGAGGCATGCAGCCAACCTACCTGCCGGATCCGGACGGAACGGCGCATCGTGCCACGCTGGGAGAACAGCAGGTAGGAAAGAGCGGTTGTGGAGCCAGTAGTTTTCGAAGCGGAAAATGTTAGAAGTGGGGATGGAGGAAGACATGGAGAGTAGGATGGGGGTGTGGTCAGAGGTAGGCTTTGGCAGCGGGGAGAGGGAGGTGTTGGGGAAGGCCAAGGAGTGGTCAAGGTTGACAAAAGCTCTGTCAAGACGAGCAAGAATAGGAGACGGCTGGTGGTTAGACCAGGTGAAGGAACAGCCAAGCAAAGGGATCTCCAGGACACCAAGGTGATCCAAAGCGAGGTTGAAGGAATTCATAAGATTAAGATTGAGGTTGCCGTTGTTTTTGTCATCGGGGGACCTAACGAGGTTGAAGTCCCCAAAGATGAGCCAAGGGCCAGAGATTAGGGGTAAAAGGGAAAGAAGTTCATTGAGGAAGGCAGGAGAGTGGCGGTGGTCAGAAGGAGCATAAACGTTGGTGACTGTGAAGTCACAATCAGAGATGGTTGAAGCGAGGGTAGTAGTGAGGGAGTAGTGCAGGGCGATGGAGTTAGTCAAGCTCCAAAGGTTCTGGTCCCAGGCGGTAGCGATCCCACCCTTAGCACCATCAGAAGGAAGGACAAGTAAGTTGTTGGAGAGGTTAGAGGGAAGGAAGGTTTTGGCTTTGAAGCTCGAGATATCATGCAACTTTGTCTCTTGGAGGCAAGCCACCGAGGGAGCCGCAGCTTTAATCGCATCTCGAACCACAATGCATTTGTCATAGTCGCCTAAACCGCGCGTGTTCCAGGACAAAACAAGGAATTTTCGACCATTACGACTCATTGAAAATAAAGGGAACACCCGTTCTTTGAAAGGAAATACATAAATAGTAGGTAAAGAAGAGAAGAAATACAAGATAGCGCTGGAACGACCAAGACAGCTATGGATACAATGAGCCCACGGTGAAGGAGCGCGAGATAGCAGGGCGGAAGCCACACCCGCACCGGAGCCGCTGAAATGCATATGGAATATCCTGTAATTTGGCTTCACATGCTTCACGTCTAAGATGGTTCACTCTGACCCTACTAAATACTAACTACGGCACTGAGTTATTCTTTTAATTGTACTTAATTAGATATTTGGATAAGATTGTCACTCGAAAATTCTTAAAAATTTATTAGGCACATCAAATACTACAGCGACTCCCTTATATATGCTCCAGTTTTTTTTCTTTTGATAAATATATATGCTCCAGTTGGTTTCAGCTGGAAAGCTTGCTGGACTAGCCGGAGACGAAGATGGAAGCAGCTGACTTTTAAGTTTAAACTTATCTACTCATGTATACACTCTAGTCCACACATGAGAAAAAAGGTACTTACATACATTTTCTGCTCACGTGCACACTCTACTAGCTCAGTGCACATCGTCGTCCACAAGCAGAGCACAACGGTCCATTCTCCATTACGTATTAATTATGGTCATGCTGCACAAAAGAGGCGCATAATATGGAAACTGGAACCGTAGAATTTTCCCTTGCCAACCATGCACGAGGGCATGGAAAAGGAAAAAAAGGAAGTTTGGTGGGCAATATACTCAGAGGATTTTGTAAGGCCTCGTTTAACACGGATCCATTTCATTGGTGAAACCGTTTTTTTTCTCAGCTTTATTAACAACTTCATTGGTAGAGTTAGAGCTTTTTTCATAAACCGTTTGTCAAAATAGCTCTATATGTAGAGCGCCTTAAAACATGCTCTCATATATAGGTCCTACGTAGGACCCACTAGAACGAGGTGATGCCGAGTGAAACCATTATTTCCGGCTCCACGCATCCTCCATGCACGTATCTTTTGTGAAAGCACGATTTAGGGCCTCCGTAAGTGAAGTTGTTTGATTTTGGTTTTACTCCTTTTGAACAAAACGGCTCCAAACAACTTCAGGAGCTGGTGGAAAAACCGTGCCAAATGGGCCTAAGAGTGTGCAGCGGTAATGTTCTCCCTCAATAATGCATGCCTGACTATACAGGCAGGCAGCAGCTGTCGCCTCTCGTACGATGTCGACGTTTGGAGAAGAAAAGAAACTATATCGAGAGCTTTGAAGTTGTGAAGAAACTACGACAACGTCTCCATCTTTTGGGACTAATTGCATGCATATACTTTACTCCGTCCGTTCCAAAATAAGTGTCATTATGATATTCATATCGGTTAAATTTTCTTAAGTTTGACCAGACTTGTAGATAATAGTAACTTTTGTATCTTTTTCTAGAACACGATTTCACGTGTATTTCATTAAGAATGCAACATTTGTATCTTCAAATAAATTTATTATGAAAATAAATTTTAATGATAGTAATAATATATTATAAATATTAATTTTTTATATAATTTGATCAAAGTAAAAAGTGTTTGACTCGTTAGAGAACACCTAAAAGTACTTACTACTAGTATCTGCGTACGTACGTACGACTACTCGTATGCAGTCCCCTCTGATTCAAAGACAAACAAGATGACCGAAATCAGCTACTTATACTCCGGAAGGACGACCTGTAGCCTGGGCACCGTACACACCGCTCTCTCTTGTCGATCGCCTGGAAAATTTTCAACTCCACTCCGGAATGGAGGCCAAGTCGACGTCGTGTTTTTGTTGTTGCATGCAGCTTTCTTGCGCACAATTTTGGAAAACTATCGCCGTTTCGCGCCTTCTTCGAGAGGTTCGCAGCAGGTTCGCGACAGTTTCTGCTGCAGTTCAGACAAAGCACCATAGGGGTATTTCCAATTTCCATGCAGGGTTGTTTAGCTGGTGAAAAAGTTTGGGTTCGGCTACTATAACACTTTTCGTTTTATTTGACAAAATTTATCCAATTATGGACTAACTAGGCTCAAAAGATTCGTTTCGACATTTACAGACAAACTGTGCAATTAGTTATTTTTTTACCTACATTTAATGTTCCATGCATGCGTCCAAAGATTCGATGTGACGGGTACTGCGCAAACTTTTTTGAGTTAGGGAGGAACTAAACAGGCTCGCATCTTGATTTGTACGGAGTGCCTGTAAGAAAAAGCTGATAGTACAATACTCAGGCCTCGCTTGCAATCCCAAGGTTCCTGACTTTGGTTACCTACTGCTACCTTCTCAGCAAATTAAACTTCCTCTTAAAGTTGAATATTTTCGACTTTGACTAATGACTAAATAATTATATATATATAGATTGGAGTTGGTGTTATTGTAATTCGTCAACATATTTGTGTAACACAGGAAATATGTTCTTATAGATATTGGCCTTGTTTGTTTTGGTCCTTTAATATTAGATATCAGGTATCTATATGGACAAGATTAAATTTAAAGATCAAATACACATGTACACCTTTCGTCCTAAAATAACTACACATCTCATTTCTCGATCGAGCAGTCAAACTTCTTTGCTATAAATCCATGTCTTTGATTAGACTACATCAGAGTCGAGTATTCGTTGTATGCCTGTATCATAGACGGGTGAAACAACCATATGAGTGTTGGAGTATGTGATGAATTGTGACATCATGGGCCAGCTATAGTCTATGATAAAACATCATCACATCAGATGGGAGATTTCCATGACGAAGTTTAGGCCCGTCCACAAGGATTTCTAGCATATATAGTGTGCTTTGTCTTTTGATCCATATAGTCATAATTGTCCATTTTACTAGGCAAAATCTTCCGGAGCATCTTCTGGGTTCTCTCTACCTTCCAGACGAAGCTCCTTCGAAAGCGGCCAATTCTATGAAGAAGCCCATTTTTGCAAAGGGAATAATGTCAAATGATAAATTGGTTGGGAGGTGAGGACAACTTTAACCAAGGTCTCTCTGCCAAACGATGAGAGAAGTTTGCCTTTCCTTGGGTGTCGAACCCTCCAATTTTTGTCAATCAATGACCGAACATATGAATCTATTTACCTAGGAAGCTTTGTGCTACTCTAAGAGGAAGTATAATTAGAGCTATAACAGGTAAGCTTTTACGTTGAGATGAAGGAGAGAGAAGACAAGTGGGATGTAATTTTACAGCCAGCTGATGCCCAAGCTCTAAAACTTTGTGAGGAGAAAGTAGGTCATGACTCATGAATGATGAAGTATGTTTTACTCGCACTGTTCCAAATTATAAGATCTCTAGGCAGGAGCGCTTAAGTTTCCCTGAATTATGCTTGAAGAAGAAGTCGAGATTTGACACGCGATTAGTAGTACGCGCTGTAGCCACCGGCGGAATTTTTCAAATACACACACGTCGTGGCCTTCCCTTTCATCACTTCATCAGAGAAAAAAAAAGAAAGAAAGAAAATCACGTCGGCCCGCCCGAATACGGAAAAATTCCAAGCCGACAGGGACGACGACCGTCGTGGAAACCTCGTGGACCGTGGCCGAAAAGCGCATCTGCATGCCGCATGCAGGCCATGCACAGCCGGGCCCACGGGCCAGCGGGACCAGCTTCTCGAAGCGCGGCAAAGCAAGCGCCACTCCCGAAGGCTCCCGGGCCCGCCTGCCAGCAGCAGTCAGCAGCCGCCGCCAGTGCGTACTGGATGAGCGCTCGGGCGCCTGCGCGACCCCGCCCGAAGCTTCTGCCCGGCTCCGGGATCCTGCCGCCACGTGGAGGCACCGGCGGCGCCAGTAGTTATTTTAGGCTGTGTGTAGATTACTTGAAAAGTACACTATGTAAAAAAAAGATTTTTCGTCACATCAAACTTGCGATACATGCATGAAGTACTAAATATGGATAAAATCAAAAACTAATTGTACAGTTTGATTGTACTTTGCGAGACGAATGTTTTGTGAGCCTAATTAGTCAATGGTTGGACAATTATTACCAAATACAAACGAAATGCTACAGTGTATTTTAGCACTCCAAAATTTAGATCTAAACACAGCCTTAGAGCAGTATGGGAATGAAGACGTACGACGTCGCACCAGTAGTCATGAACACTGTACGAGTACGCACTCCTCTACTAGACCCGTTTCAGAAAAGACACGATTCTAAATTTTACCATGATCAGGCTAGCTTAATTAAACTGGTTGAATTTATACTAAAAACAATATTAACATTTAAGACTCAGAATAAATATATTAGAAAATAACATTAAACAACTGTTCTAAAATAAAATTACATCACTTGGCGACGAAGGAAGTACTGTACACTACACGAGATAAACATCGGCGGGCAATGTGTTTGGCATGCATGGTAAACACATCAGAAGACCCGGACGTGAACGAAAAACAAAAACAGCGTGCGCAGCGCATTGGTAGAACTAGAACCGGTACTCGTGACATGAGGAAACTTCTGTGGCAGTCGCGAGACGGGGTGTCCCTTCGCGAAAACTACCAGCCCAGTGCGTGTCCGCTTCCTTCCTCGCGAATCCCAGCGCCACCCGCCGACCCCCACCGTCCCATTTATAAACTGCCTCTCGGCCCCCTGCATTCTCTCAGATCAGATCAAATCAAATCCACGAGACAAGTCCAAATTCCAAATCCATCCATCCGAACGAGCATATCAAAAGCGGACAGGGCTCTTTGCGTGTGGTGCGAGGCCGACCGATTCCCCGATCCGTTTCGCGTCTGGTACCAGGGACGACACCCGCCGGAGCCGGAAGAGAGAGATGGACGCCTTCTACTCGACCTCCTCCTCCTCGTCGGGTCCGTACGGCGAGGCGGCCTACGGCGGCGCCGGCTGGGGCTACGACTCCCTCAAGAACTTCCGCCAGATCACCCCCGCCGTCCAGACCCACCTCAAGCTCGTACGTCCCGCCGCCTCCTCCTCCTCCCCCCCACCACCCTGCGTTCTCGGTTCTTCTTCCTCTTGTCGTGCGTGCGTTTCTCGCTCGTCGCCGGCGGTGTTTCTCTGCGTCGCCGGTCTGGCTTCGTTTTGGGGGATTGAGGGTCGAATGTGGCAACGGATTCGAGCGCCCTCGTACTTCTATGGGTGCTAATAATCTCACAGTTTCGATGCTGGCTGTTTTCACAAATTTTTTGGGGGTACTTTTTTGTTCTCCCGATTGGGCTCGATCGGTCGTTCGCCTTCGTACTACGTGCCAATTTGCCATCCTGGCTTGCGCCCCCACCCCCTCTGTGTCTGTGTGGGCTGGTTTATATTTGTGCCCCCGGTGGTCTGGATTGCACGCACCTCGCTGTTCGAATTGTCCAGATCGATTGTTTTGTCGGGTTCAAATTGTAGTTTAAATATTTCAGACTAATATAAATGATGATAATAATACGTCTGTGATTGTGATTCGCGCAATTAGCCTCTAGTATTTTTTTTATCAGTTGCTGGTTTCGTGGGGATTTCCTTGCGCAATGGAATTTCGTCTGTTTATATTAATTAGAATTATCAAAAGTTCATAACCGGCGGTTTGCGTGTTGCTGTTGCTTAGTAGGAATTTGTGATTCGCGCGTGCTATATTCCTTCCTTGCGTTGAGAACTGCGAATGCCACCGATTGATTGATTCGTCACAAAGAACATGATTCGGTTAGAATAATATTATGCGATTGATCGATATAAACTTTTTAGCAAGTCAATTCCATTCGTGCATTTCGGTTACTTGTTTATGCACCTTATTATGCTTGGTGCGATCCTGCAACCGTGTGTGATATGTCACACGTCGTTCTGACGGCGGTTATTAGTTAGTTGCTCGATCGAGTAATTATAAGTTAATCCGATTCAAATCTGACGGTGGTTGACTGGTTTTGGTTTCGGTTTGGTCGTTGCCTGCAGGTTTACCTCACCCTCTGCGTGGCGCTGGCCTCGTCGGCGGTGGGCGCTTACCTGCACGTCGTCTGGAACATCGGCGGCATGTTGACCATGCTCGGCTGCGTCGGCAGCATCGCCTGGCTCTTCTCGGTGCCCGTCTACGAGGAGGTTCGTTCGTCTCTCCTTCCTCAGTTGACCTTGCTCGGCATCTTGCGAGTTGTGCAGGCTCGCGAGCGAGAAATTTGACAACTGAGTGTCAATTGCGCCGTTTGCTTGACTTTTTTTTCATTCTTTCTCTCACACTATGTTCGTTGCCCTGTTTGGCCGTGCGTGTGCGTGTGCAGAGGAAGAGGTATGGGCTGCTGATGGCGGCTGCCCTCCTGGAAGGGGCTTCGGTTGGACCCCTCATCAAGCTCGCCGTGGAATTTGACCCAAGGTAACAACGAGCTTACCTCGCACTTGTCTCTGGGAAATTGCCTGCGCTGTGCGCTACTTAATTGATAATACTAATCAAAACTAAACACTAGGAGTTTGATCATGCATGAGCGGATAAGTTGTAGTAAATAAATGCTCAGATGATGATGACTTGCAATATACTCCCACCATTCATTTATTTCATCATTTTAGCCTCGGACGACCAAGGAGCAGAACAAAACCACTCATTTTGTATTTAATCATTGTGTGCTGAACCTATACGAGCAGTCACGGGCTAGGAACAGCTAATGAACAGCAAAGAGACAATAAATGCAGGCGGGTTGTAGTCAATGAGCAGCAAACGGATAATAAATGTGGGCAAGTCCTAAGCTAATATGAAGAAGATTTCTGAATAAAAAGTTTTTGTTTGTAATAAATGAATGGAGGGAGTATAATAATGTTCGGGTATTGACAGCGACATACGTACTGCTTCTATGGGATGTGTGCCTACTTGTCTCTCGGCAGTCGCTGTCAGCTTCTATTCTTGCCGCAGTTTTTCGGTAGTAGTAACTGGGATTTCGAGGTTAGAGCAGGAGTTTTTTTTTTTTTTGCATGTACTAGTGAAATTACAGTGCGATCTTCTCATAAGAATTTTATTAAGGCCACGTTTAAATTGTAAAAAATTTCAACTCGATGAATAGTACCACTTTCGTCTTATTTGGTAAATATTATCTAATCGTGAACCAACTAGAGTCAATAGATTCATCTCGTGATTTTCAACTAAACTATGTAATTAGTTATTTTTTTATCTACATTTACTACTTCATGCATGGGTTCAAATATTGATGTGATGAAGAGAGAGTGAAAAAATTCTAACTTTTGGGGTGCATCTAAACAAGGCCTAAGTTGCTTTCTGAGAACTGTCACTTTCAGTGAACCATCATGCATGATGTTATAGCTATGCAATTGATCTCAAACATGCGGCACATACATGCATGATGTTGTCACTGGTTTTATTGCTTTATCCCAGTTTTGCAGCTAAAGTCAGTGAAAAGTTTGCGTGCCCCTGATAGGTGCAAAATTTCCGCACCTACTTATTATAGAATTGATTTTGCCCTTTGTTTTGCTTTGGCTATTCATGCTTTACCCCTTTTGTCAAAAGGTGTGCTCCACATGCCTGTTGTAGCACTTTGTATTTGGAAAAAAAAAGAAAAAGAAAAGTTGCTTCCTAATTGCTTAATCTGAACTTGGCATGGGTATATTACGACATGAAGAAATGAATTTTAGCATTGAGCAATTTTCTGAAGATAATTAGTCAGTCCTGATCATTTAGCTTGTGCATCTTCTCAATGTTGGATTGAATATACTATTGCTAGCCTTGGGTAACCTGACATGTCTGGGCACTGTTACTTGCACTTGACGGTGTCCAAGTCCTTTATCTTGTTTCATTTTGTATTTTGGCATGATGAGTTGATGCTTGTTTATGCTGAATTCCGGACTAAGTATACAATATTGGGTTCACAGTGCCATCAATAGAGAGAATTGTGGTTAAACTAGGCATGCATGATCATCAACTGATGCTTTTTTATGCTGAATTCAGAACTATATTCATACTAGTTCATCAGAGTGCTATTATAGAGGCAAAGATTTGTGGCTGAACTGCTGTTGCTGCTCAGGCTCAGCATTTTTTTTTGTGCACGGACTCAAGCTCACCTGTTGCTTGTGTCTGGCAGCATCCTGGTGACAGCGTTTGTGGGGACTGCCATTGCGTTCGCGTGCTTCTCTTGCGCGGCCGTGGTGGCCAAGCGCAGGGAGTACCTCTACCTGGGCGGGCTGCTCTCTTCCGGGCTCTCCATCCTGCTCTGGCTGCAGTTCGCCGCCTCCATCTTTGGCCACTCCACTAGCACCTTCATGTTTGAGGTGAGAGATCGTCATCGATCAGACGTTCCTGCCACTATCCGCTCTTTAATTTGATCGAGCTCGAGCATATTCCTTAATCAACTTGACCCGCCTGCAGGTTTACTTTGGGCTGCTCATCTTCCTGGGGTACATGGTGTACGACACGCAGGAGATCATCGAGAGGGCGCACTACGGCGACATGGACTACATCAAGCACGCCCTCACCCTCTTCACCGACTTCGTGGCTGTCCTTGTCCGCATCCTCGTCATCATGGTGAGCTACTGATGAGCCCTGGTCATGGATTACCTTACCATGCATGAACTGTTGTCGGATTGGTGGAGTGTGTTCATGCATGCATGATCTATCTCTGCTGGTGGTGATGATGTCTGATTGACTGACTGAAGTGAACTGTGCATGCAGCTCAAGAACGCGGCTGACAAGTCGGAGGACAAGAAGAAGAAGAAGAGGTCGTGAGCGGTGTCCTTCTCACCTGCAACAATGAAGGCACGGGCTGCCTGCTACTACGTACTACGAGTATAGTACTACAATATGAATGGAAGCTCCCACATATACAGGAGTAACTGGGTTCTTGTGGTGGAACTGAAAGTGTTTTTCTTTGTTTTCTTCATCTCTTAGTTTGTTAGTCGCCCTGTGAATGAATCTGGTACGGTTTGGTTGCAGATACGATACGAGCGCTGCAACAAATTGGATCTGCATGCCGTTGTTTGCTTGCTGGCCTGAAAACCCTGTAGATTGATGGAATGCAATTAAGATGTTGCCATTGCACAGTCCAATCCTGTCTGTGTTCCGTTCCATGTGATATGTACTCCCTCCGTCCAAAAAAACATGCAATTCTAGCACAGTATCATGTTTTACTATTTTAACTTTGATTAATTATAAATAAAAAAAGTATCAATGTTTATGATATCAAATAAATATCATTAGATTAATTATGAAATATATTTTTATAATAAATTGATTTGGAGCCATAAATATAAATACTATTCATTGTAAATCTGGTGAAACGTGAACTACTTTTTCTGACACGCAACCCGTAGTTGCATGTTTTTACGGACGGAGGAAGTACTACGTACTATATTGTATTGTAGCAGTGATTGTCGCGCGTTCCTGGTGGCTGGAACGCGTCGCCTGTCACGAGCGCACCAAAGTGGTGGTGCTTCTCCGGTGTTGCCGCCGGCGTAACGAGCGGATATTGGGGAGCGGGAGCGCCGTAGCGGACCGACGGCGGGGGACGAGTGAGACCGACGGACGCGCTGCCGTGCCGTACTGTACTGTCCAGCGACCGAATAGGGAGAGGGGAGGACTCGTAGGGTGCACCGGGTGGGTGGTGGCTAAGGATGAAAACGGTCGAAAACGGACTTATAACATAGAAAACGAAAGCGGTTAACTCGGTACATTTCTAGATTTTAGCAATTAAAGAATAAAAAAATGATTAAAAATGGTTGTGAAACCAATTGAAACTGAATTTGTTATATTTAAAAACGGAATCGTAATATAGAAAATAAAAACGAACGGTTCGGGATATTTCGGTTTCATTTTCATCAGTGGCTGCCTCATCACATCGCACGCTCATCAATGTTGACCGAATGACAGCAATGGCCAATGGGATAGTTGTACCACTCTCTGTTTCTCTCCCGGATGTCCAGTCCAGGCTATCCGCCGCAGGACAGGAAGCCAAGAAAGCCACCTTTTTTCTTTTCTCAATGGTCAATGCGGCAGTAGATCGAGTTGGACGTTGGGCCGACACTGGCCAAAGCCTGCAGCTAGCAAGACTTCCTATACATGTCGGCGCCTGGCTCTGCTTTGTTTAACCGCGGCAGGCGCTCGCGTTCGGGTCTCTTTCGGTTCCGGCTTTGCTTTTTCCATTGGGGTCCCTGATGAAGCACGCGCGAGAGAGAACATCACGTTTGCAGCCTTGCGGACACGGGACACTACGCTACATATAAAGAGGCCGATGCCGATGTGATGGCGCCATACCAACAATCAAAACGATCAGCAGCAGCAGGAGCTTCTACCTCAACTCCTCGTCGGTTGCCTCGGTTCGGCCCGGCGGTTCTCGCCTACTCCTGGGCTCCTCATCAAGGCGCCCTCCTTCCTTTACGCCTCCGCGATACGGAAGCTGAAACCCAACAAGAACCACCCATCCTTGTCCGCGAGCAAACGTCGCGGCCGGTCGGTCCGCTGTCGGCTGTCGCTCTGCCAGTGCCAGCGCACCGCACCACCAGGCAGCTAGCCAGCCTCCCTCTTCTACTCCCCGGCCCTCGCTCGTCCCTTCGCCTGGCCGCGACCACCACCACCCACCACCCACCAGCACCACTCCCCCGTCCCTCCCTCCTACCCCCGCGCGCCATGGAGCCGCCGTCGCCGCGGAGCAGCAAGGCGCGCGCGCCCCGTGTGGTGGCCGTCCTGGCGGGGCTGCTGGAGCGCGCGGCGGAGCGCGGCGACGCCGAGGGCGAGGGCGCCGCGCACACGGCGGCGTTCAGGGGCCGCGCGCTGCCGGGGATCCCCGTGCGGCGGTACGTGGAGCGGATATACCGGTACGCCGGGTGCAGCCCGGCCTGCTTCGTCGTCGCCTACGTCTACCTCGACCGCCTCGCGCGGGGCCGGGTTGGCGAGGGAGAGAAGGATGGTGGCGAAGGCAGTGACGAGGCGGCGGCGGTGGTCAGCATCGACTCGTACACCGTCCACCGCCTCCTCATCACCTCCGTCTTGGTCGCCGCCAAGTTCATGGACGACAGGTGAGTCCATCCTCCATTGCGTTGCGTCCTGCTCATCTTGGATCCCTAGCTGTTAATACTTCTAGTAATCTGCTTGCATTATTTGCCCCGAGCGCGCCACGGCCAGTCGCCCACGGAATAACTAAATCCACTTGGAGGAGTTGACCGACGGAATAACTAAATCCAGCTATGCCAGAGTTGACTAATAACCGTAGCAGCGAGCCAGCGAACTACTGCCCTCCCTGCCGACGGTTAGTGTGCTCCTGCGGCCTAGTACCTTGGATAAACATTTTCCCGCCAAAAAGCAGAGTCGCAGACAGAGCAATGCGATTCACGAGCAGAGCAGCCCCGGACGCATCACCTCACCATTCACCACTGCCTTCGATAGGCCACCAGCTACCTGCTACCTTGATGATGCCCTGTCAACTACTAACGGACTCGGTAGGTTTTCATTGGTTGGCTGTGCCCTGATGATGATATATGGAAAGAGAGTAGAAAATTCCAATTCCAACTGTATTTATCTGGGGGCATATATATATACTAGATTAATTACTGGTATACATACCCCAGGTCCCCAGCCCCAGTATATATAATAGTCCGGCCGGCTACCCGGCCCAGTAGTCACATGCATGCAAAACGTATGTATAGTATAGTATGGTCCTGTCCTGTTGATCATTCCTATCTATACCTCCGGGCTGAGCAGAGCAGGTAGCAGCACAGCCATTTCTTTTCTGCATCCTGACCTGCTATAGCTATAGCTAAACAACAGCCCAGCCGGTAGCGGTAGGTGGTGTCGTGTGTGTGTGTGTGCGGTGTCGTCAGTTGGGACGTCCAGCTCACCCAGACTGTTGCTCTCGCTCGCTGTCCTTGGTCCGGATCCCCATCTCAATGCACACTCGATTGCATGCATCATCGCCCGCTCACCTACCACTACTAGAGAGAAAGCGGAAATTTCAAATCAAAAAAGAAATGCTGAATTGCAGAAACCAAACCAATCGACGATCTTCTTCCTGTTCCTTACTCATTTTGCTCTCCATGCCGTGCAGGCACTACAACAACGCCTACTTCGCGCGGGTGGGCGGCGTGGAGGTGTCGGAGATGAACGCGCTGGAGCTCCACCTCCTCTTCGCGCTCCGCTTCCGCCTCAATGTCGCCCCCGACACCTTCGCCCGATACTGCGCCGAGCTCGAGTGCCACATCGTCATGGCCGACCCCGCTGTGCCGCTCCTGCTGTCGCTGCCGTCCCCCGTCTCCGAGGACGACGAGGAGGAGGAAGTGACCAAGGCGGATAAGGGTGCCGCCGCCGCCGGCAGCGGCTCCGTCGTGCCGGTCGTCGTCCATAGTCATCATCATAGGAGAGCGGTGGTACAGATCATGACGACCGCCCAATGACGACTTCGGATGGACGGTCGTCCAGAGACGTACGGGAGGACACACACTGCACGTTGACACGATTCTTTCATTTGTTTTGAGCCTTTTTTAGGAACATTTTGAGCCTTTGTACATGCGTGCTAAAAACAAATTCGCGCTGTCTGTTCAATCAGCGCGTTCGTTTCTCGTGTTCTAGTTACTCTCATGCATGCATGTCGTCGGCGTGTGTGTAAGCCCTGCCGTCACTTTCTGTGTTGCGAGTGCAGAAAGCTGCTGCGCATGCAGAAGCACGAGCGCACGACGGATCGATATATGTATGCATATATGTACGTACATATATGCATCATGATTCATGACACTTCTCATAATTCACCTAGTTCTTTGCTCTTTGGCTTGTTGGTCTCTCGCGAAAAATGGCCACCGGGTCTGTGTACTACTAGTAGTCTAGTACTAGTACGTAGCAAGAGTATTGTTAAAAAAAAAACATCCAAAGGGACTTGAAATTAGTTCAGGACTTGAGATACACTGGAGTAGTACTAGATTTAGAAAGACAGTACTTGAAACTCAAACCGCCGTACAAACCGGGGTCGATGTGCACATAAATAATATCAAATTTACCTTCACAACGTTTACAGTAGTGCCATGATGCATGCCAAATGTTAGTTGGCATTACAATGTCCGCAGAAATGATAACTTGGTAGAAGAAAATAGAGTAAAATTCACCTTCGATCCCTAAACTTAATTGGTTCGTTTCACCTCCATCACTCACTACTACTTTTGGTAGACTACCTCGCTAGCCATCTAGTACAAAGTCTGTTGAAGTACTCTATTATTTTCTTGTCAAATCTATTCTAGAGAGTAGCTAACTCAGTAATTTGGCTATTCTCTTAGAGATGCTTTAAATCGTGGTCTGTTTCTTTTGTGCGCCCCTTCTCTAAATTCAAGTTGGATAAAGCTGAATTAACAGAGTCTGCTATACAAATGTTGGTACCCAAGAGACATACATGACAGCCAAATAAAGAACTCTGCCATGCCGCTCAATGTGTTGCATGCTAGTTAATGTGCCTGAAGTTTGAGGATGGGAATGGGCCAGGTCGACCCTTAGGTCATTGGTCGAAACTACTAGATGATGGCGAATGGGCCATATGGGTCAGCCTTAACTCCAAAATGGGCCAATGGAGCCTGACACTGTTGACCCGTCGTGGGGTATGGTGGGTCGGCCCTTGCGGAGCTCCACACACCAAAAATTTGCTTGTAGTTGTGGATCCAGAGGTGGTGTTTGGTTTAGGTCTCTAAAGTTTAGTGACTTTTGGTCTCTAAAATACCAAACACCCTCACTAAAACTAAAGTAGTTTAGTCCCCTTTGGTTAGTCCCCTTCAGTCCGTCCTAAAGGGGTGAGTAAAAGTAAAACTTTAGGGACCCAAACCAAACATGTCTACTTTGTCTTCTTGGTTCTCATCTTGCTTCTCCAAAGCTAAGACTTTGCTTGTGTCACGTTCTTTGGGGCTGTTCTTAGTTCCTGTTTCAACGGTCTGACCATCCATGTCCTTGCTCGCACCAACCATTTCTAGATCTGTCTCAATAGATTCTTGGTTGCGATTTAGTTTTCAAGGTGCTCATATGTTTGATATAGGCTTCAATACTTCAATCTGACGGAATTTTCAGTATGCCTGTTGTCATGACATTGTGATGAAAATCAAGTGTTTGTCCAAGCTTGATTAGTTTGGCGACATGAGTACTGTTTCAATAATAGCGATCACGGTTCAGGCCTTTCCAGGGTCAGGGATACTCAGTATGTTTCAATAATAGGGAACTCTGATTCAGTATAGGAATATAAACCACAGCTACCGCAATTGACGGCTTAATTAGATTCTTGACCGGCAAACATGCGCGGGTTGATAGTTGGACGGAGAGGTCCATTAGCAAATGCCAAACTGCTACAAAAGAGGCCCATTAGTAAATGCCAGCCCAGTTATGTAACCCTAACCCAAGTAACCCGCCGCAAGCCGAGGTTCGTGAGGTGGTGGTAGGTTTACTATAAGATGGAATTTTAAGTCACGTAAAAAGGACTTCATGTTAAGTCATGAAATTAGGGTCCAAGTCATGATAAAATTTAAAATATCCAAGTCTAAAACATAAAGCCATTTTTCAATATCCAAGTCATGATAAAATTTTAAATTTGTCAATGTCCAAATCATAGTAAAAATCCAGACTTAGCCATATTTCCATCTCCATCCCATAATAAATTTAAAGACTTAGCCAAATAAATCTGGATTTTTGCTACGGCTTGAATATGTTAGAATACCAACTACCATGTGGTAGACATATGGAAAAATGACTTTTTTTTACCATGACTTGGACATTTACAAATTTGAAATTTTAACATGACTTGGATATTGAGAAATGTGACTAACTCTAGAGTTTTTACAGTGACTTTCTGTTTGATCATTTAGAACAACCTAGAAATACTTAGGATAAAAAAAATGATATACATGGTAACAGGTCTGTGGGCGCCAGGCTTGGCGCCAGTGACGATGGCGCCAGGCTTGGCGCCAATGGTGACGGCGCTAAGGTGCTGCCACGTCAACGCTAGCTCGGCGTCGTCGGTCAAGTGACATGGAGGCTTGGCGCCAACGTTAACGGCGCCAAGCTGTGTTATCTTGGCGCCAGCATTGATGGCGCCAAGCCCTGGGTCCATTTCATGAAATCTTTCCGTCAGGGACATATTTGAGAAAATCTTTCGAAAAAAGGGCTTACAAAAAAAAGACGGCCGCTACTCCGATCTGCCCCTGACCTCGACGCTGCCTCTGTAGTGGAGTAGTATCTATCAGCACACGCAGCAGCATTGACCCCTCCCTCCTTCACCCATCGTCGTTCCATTGCCGCACCCCGCCCGCAGGAGAGCCACCGGCCTGATTCCATTGCTTCCCCGCCTGCTAGCCCATCCGTCGGCCATGGAGTCTATTAGATAGGCAATGTGTGCATGCATTTGTAACAAACCGATGAGTCATCGGTCAAGCTATAAGCTAGGGGTAGTTGCTATTAGATGGATATGCACCACAAGGTTGTTTGGCTATCCTTACTTGTAGCTATTCAGGTACATCTGTAATCTATATATGTAGCCACGGGTGAGGCTGTTTCATCTATCCAATTAACACGCAAGCACCTGTAGTCCTGAGTTTGGGACTTGGTGTTCATCCCCATCTGCGCCTCTGAATTTCTACATGGTAAGTTGTTGGTTGCAGCTGCCATGAACATGTACTCAGTTGACACAAACTGGTACACAGACACAGGGGCCACCGATCACATTACTAGTGATCTTGAGAAGCTATCCTTCAGGAACAAGTATCATGGTGATAATCAAATCCACACCGCCAGTGGATCAGGTATGGATATTAGTCACATTGGTCATACTACTCTTCATACCCCTTATCGTAATATTCATCTTAAAAATGTTCTTCATGTTCCACAAGCCACCAAAAATCTTGTTTCTGTACACAAACTAGCCTCTGATAATTTTGCGTTTCTAGAATTTCACCCTGATTTTTTTGCTATTAAGGATCAGGCCACGAAGCAAACCATCCTTATGGGAAAGTGTCACAAGGGCCTGTACCCCATTCCGGCCCTTCCAATAAAGCAAGCTCATGGAGTTGCCCGAGTTTCCGTGACCAGATGGCATGATCGTCTAGGTCACCCTGCTACAAGCGTCGTGAAGCAAGTCATTAGTACCAATAATATTCATGTTTTAGAAGATTCATCTAGTGAGTCAGTGTGTGATGCCTGTCAACAGGCAAAGAGTCATCAGTTACCTTATGTTAAGTCATCCAGTACATCATTAGCACCTTTAGAACTTGTGTTTTCTGATGTTTGGGGTCCTGCTATTGAATCAGTTGGTAGGAAGAAATACTATGTCAGTTTTATTGATGATTATAGCAAGTTTACCTGGATTTATCTTCTCAAATACAAGTCTGAAGTCTTTCAAAAATTTCGTGAATTTCAAGCTCTAGTAGAAAGACTGTTTGATCGCAAAATTCTCGCCATGCAAACTGATTGGGGTGGCGAGTACCAAACACTGAACTCATTTTTTGCTAAGATTGGTATTACTCGCCTTGTGTCATGCCCTCATACACATCTACAAAACGGTGCCGCAGAACGCAAGCACCGTCATATAGTGGAAGTAGGCCTTGCTCTATTAGCACATGCCTCAATTCCTTTGAAATTCTGGGATGAGGCCTTTTTATCTGCTACTTATCTTATAAACCGCACCCCTAGCCGTGTCATCCACAACTCCACTCCTCTAAAACGCCTATTTCAACATGATCCAGACTATGCCTTTCTCCGAGTGTTTGGGTGTGCGTGCTGGCCTAATCTTAGGCCCTACAATGCCCACAAACTTGAATACAGATCCAAACGTTGTGCTTTTCTCGGCTATAGTCAACTCCACAAAGGGTACAAGTGCCTAGACATCTCCACTGGACACATCTATATTTCATGTGATGTTATTTTTGATGAAACTGTTTTTCCCTTTTTTGAGCTCCATCCCAATGCCGGTGCTCGGCTTCGCTCAGAAATAGATCTCCTTCATCCCACTTTGTTGAACCCAGGGCGTACAACTGTAGTTGATCCGGTGACTAATGTTGTACCTAATGCCACTAATAATTTTTCTCCAAGTGCTGTTGGAAGTGCAGAAAATACCGCTGCTGATCTGCTGCACACAGCAAGTGTGCCACAATCATCCATCGACACTGGAACCGAGGATGATGTGTTGCAGCACCCTGGGCAGACGGCAGGTACGCCACGGCAGGATTCAACGCCGGGATCCACCCATGAGCGATCGCCATCCGCTGCTCCACGCCAAGGGGGGACAGGATCTTCTGATGCTACTGCTCGTCGCCAGGGGGAGACTGCTGCACCTGATCTGTCCACCGGTGCTGGGGAATCTTTTGTGCCGGCTGCTACTACTAATGTTGATGCATTTGCTATACCCCTCTCCTCCACAGGCACTGATGTACAGGCAGAACCACGTCATCAAACACGTCTTCAAAGTGGCATACGCAAGGAGAAAGTATACACTGATGGTACTGTCAGATACTCTTTTCTCACAACTTCAGGTGAGCCCTGGAATATAGAAGAAGCTTTGTCCAATACAGATTGGAAAATGGCAATGGATTCAGAATATAGTGCCTTGATGAACAACAAGACATGGCACTTGGTTCCACCACAAAAGGGTAGGAATGTAATAGGATGTAAGTGGGTCTATAAGATCAAAAGAAAGAAGGATGGAAGCTTGGATAGATACAAAGCAAGGCTTGTAGCAAAAGGATTCAAACAAAGGTATGGAATTGATTATGAAGATACCTTTAGTCCTGTCATCAAGCACTCTACTATTCGCATTATTTTGTCACTTGCTATCTCTAGAAGTTGGAGCTTACGACAGCTTGATGTGCAAAACGCATTCTTGCATGGATATTTGAACGAGGATGTATATATGCACCAGCCTCCAGGTTATGAGGATCCTGCAAAGCCTAATTATGTGTGCAAACTTGATAGAGCTCTCTATGGGTTAAAACAGGCTCCCAGAGCCTGGCATGCTCGACTTAGTAACAAGTTAATAAGTCTCGGATTTAAAGTATCAAAGGCTGACACATCCTTGTTTTTCCTCAATAAGGATAATTTGACCATGTTTGTGCTTCTATATGTAGATGATATTATTGTAGTAAGTTCTACAGAGAAGGCCATAGATACACTTCTCAAGGAGCTACAAAATGAGTTTGCCTTGAAAGATTTAGGTGATCTTCATTATTTTCTGGGTATTGAAGTTTCCAAAGTATCAAATGGGATATTATTGACACAAGACAAGTATGCATCAGATCTACTCAAGCGAGTTGGAATGTCTGATTGCAAGGCCGTGGCTGCTCCACTCAGTACTAGTGAAAAGCTGTCATTGCATGAGGGATCTTTGTTGGGACCTAAAGACGCTACACATTACAGAAGTGTAGTCGGTGCATTACAATACTTGACACTTACCAGGCCAGATATTTCATACTCGGTGAACAAGGTTTGTCAATTTCTCCATGCACCAACCACTGTACATTGGGCTGCAGTCAAGAGGATACTGAGATACATCAAGCAATGCACTTCACTTGGCATTAAACTTCTCAAGTCATCCTCTACTTTGATCAGTGCATTTTCTGATGCCGACTGGGCAGGCAGCGGTGTTGACAGGAGATCAACCGGGGGTTTTGCAATCTTCTTTGGCTCCAATCTTGTCTCATGGAGTGCTCGCAAACAGAGTACAGTATCACGGTCGAGTACCGAATCAGAGTATAAAGCAATAGCTGATGCAACTGCTGAAGTTATGTGGATACAAACTCTACTTCGAGAATTGAGTGTGAGAACCCCAGCTGCTGCCAAACTGTGGTGTGATAATATTGGTGCTAAATACTTGTCTCAAAACCCAGTATTCCATGCTAGAACCAAGCACATAGAAGTGGATTATCACTTTGTCAGAGAAAGAGTTGCACGAAGACTGTTAGAAATTGATTTTGTATCATCTGGAGATCAGATTGCTGACGGGTTCACCAAACCCTTGTCAGTAAGGCTACTTGAGAATTTCAAGCACAATCTTAACATGACCAAGTTATGATTGAGGGGGAGTATTAGATAGGCAATGTGTGCATGCATCTGTAACAAACCGATGAGTCATCGGTCAAGCTATAAGCTAGGGGTAGTTGCTATTAGATAGATATGCACCACAAGGTTGTTTGGCTATCCTTACTTGTAGCTATTCAGGTACATCTGTAATCTATATATGTAGCCACGGGTGAGGTTGTTTCATCTATCCAATTAACACGCAAGCACCTGTAGTCCTGAGTTTGGGACTTGGTGTTCATCCCCATCTGCGCCTCTGAATTTCTACAGAGTCCACGAAGAAGAAGAAGAAGGCGAAGCAAGCGGCTGCGGCGAGGATCGTATCAGCGCCCTGGACGACGACTTGTGCGAGCTCATCCTCAGGTTGGCGCACCTCAATGTGAGGGAGGGAGCTGGTGCGCACGAGCGTGCTGTCCAAGCGGTGGCGCGGCCTCTGGAAGCGCTCTCCCGTCCTTGACTTCTTCGGGTGGCCGGAGCTCCACTCGCCCTTACCATGGAAATGGGATGGACGTACGACTTGCTAGTGTGGTGCCACTACTATTGGGAGGTGAGCGGATAGTGTAGGGAGGTACGAGCATGAGGACCCATACCTTCCTAAGATAGCGTAGCACACCGGGTCCTAGTGCTACGCCTCACAGTCTTAGCATGTCGGTGGTACTCCGACGCGGCCCCAGTTCTGAGTGATAGGGTGGTACCCTATGCGGCCGGAAGGCGGCCCGGAATCAGCCTAGACGAGCTAGAGCGTCGATGATGGCGATCTTGTGGGTATTGTAAACCTCTGCATAGTTCTGGTTGATCGATCGATACATGAGCTGACTTGTTGGCCATGGACCTTTCCTGAGTACAGCTTCACTTGACTTGTGAGAGGAGTCCTTCTACCTTCCCTGGGTTTTCTATGTTGTCCGGCTTGAGGCGGATGAGACATGGGCAAGCGGGAGTTGCCCATGCCGATGAGAGTAAGATGAGATGTGATGTGGAGATGAGACTTGCGATGGGATGGGAGAACATGTGTGTGAATGAGATAGGTTAAAATTTGAGAAACTTATACTATATTAAAATATTGTTACTCGCATAGGAAAACCACAGCCAAATAGGTTCTTTTCTTATCCCTAATTGCATCCAGTTCCACAAAGCTTTGCATCATAGGGTGGGCGATGCGTGACCAGTACCAAGTGTACTAATAGATTCTGGCAGGTTCGGAGCCCGAGTACGAGGAGGAGGACGACTGGGAGGAGTAGGGGTTCGCCCTACGCTTGAGCTTGGTGGGAGGAGTCCTGTTGCTGTTTGTGTGTTGTTTCCGCCCTGCATGGCGATGATATGGTTTATGTAAACCCTCTATTGTACTCTGATGTTCGTGTATGACTTTGTTATTCGACTGAGATTTGGGTAATAAGACGAACTTGTTCGCTTATTACACTTTGCATCTGTGGCATTCCCTTCACAGAATGCAGGATCGTTTCACCAGGCACCAATCCTCTTGCTTGAAGCCTCGCCTACCCATCTCACACTCCTACAACCTGCACCCTAAGCTAGGTAGGGACTGAGTTCCTATCAACTTGGTATCAGATATCTCTGGTTCGATGTTGAGTCCCCTGCCTTCCTCTACCGTGACGCCGCCAACACCAACCACCACCGCGCCATAGCAATCCGCCACCTCCGCGCTGCTGCCCATGTCATCAGTACCCATGACGTCTTTGGGGGCGTTGGTGTCATCTGCTTTGGCACCCGCTACCGCCGTGATGACCCCCGAGGAGATGACCACGATGATTCTTGAGCTCGGTCAAGCTGTGGCTAGCATTAGGGCTTTCCTCGTCACACCCTACGTGCCCCAGCCACAACACTACATGCAACCGCCTCTGCCGCCGCCGCAGCAGCAACTGCCGCCTCCACCATCACCGTTGATGAGGACATCACTCCTTCACATACACACAATGATCCACTGCTAGACATTCAAGGTCCAATCACTAGAGCTCGCGTGCGTCAATTAAATTTAGAGGTGAGCTCGTTCCTAAGTAACTCTTTATATAATTTTAAGAATAGATTGCTACCTAATGATTATATTGTGCTTAGGAATGAAGGAGAGGTCCAGGAGACACATGGAGGAGGGCTTGGAGGTGTGGAGGACCAGCGAGGGCGCCCGGATAAAGATGGAGGACCAAACCAATTTGAGTTCGAGTCTGCCTCGCAGTTCAGGACCAGTCTGCCTTGAACTGGTCACCCAGGACACGTCCGGACTCCGTTTTCGATGATCCATATATGGATGGAAAGCTTATTTGATAAGGAAACCAACCCAAGTGGTCTCACGTCAAAAGCTGTTCGGAATCAACGGGAATCGTCAAAACAAGTCACCATCCATAATTTGTCAGGGCGCTGTGTCGCCGTCTTTTGGGCCGTTTGGGCCTTGTAACGTGTCGGCGCTCCCCAGAGACGTGAATAGGGGTCCTTGGACGCCCCTTAGGCTATATAATCAGTAGTTGCCGCTTACATTAGGGTTGGATTTTGCTTAGATTATTCTGTTGACAACAGTTTCGCCGCCGCCGTCGGTTTGTGAGACCCCAACTTTGTGAGATTAATCATTCATCTGCAATTTGGTTGCATTCCTTTGTGTTCTTGCGTGTGTTCTCGATTCGTAGGCAAGGACTTAGCCTTCTTGGTGAGGTCGACCATGCAACGCCGGTCGATAACCAAAGGGGTCGTGGTGTTGCGATTACGGGGTTCAGAGCCGAGTTGTTCGGAAGCCGGATCAAATTGTGTCGTGACTCCACCAAATCGAGAGTTATTAAACCTTTTGGAAGATTGGGAACCTTAGTTCACATCAATTGGTATCAGAGCTTTAGGTAAACTGTCAGGTTCAATTTTACCCTAGTTTAGTTTGATTTCACCTTCGCCCTAAGTCCACAGAAAAGCCAAAAAAATTAGTGTTAGGTTTTTTCCCTATCCCAGAAACCACATTTAGCCTTTTGCATAATTCTTTTCAGATTCCGCCGTGTTGAGTTTGTGTTCTGATCAAGGTCTTGTTGCTGGTTAGGTTGTGTTAGAGTCCAGTTCGTGTGTTTTTCCCATCGTTTCCATCAAACCCTAGCCGCCGTGACCACTTTTGTGCGCATTGTTCCTGTTTTGTCCTCTAATTCGGAGTCCAAAGTTGAAACTGGTCCAGTTTTCGCGTACGAACTCGGATTTCGATGTTCCAGATATCAAAATCGATCAGAAATTTTTTTTGGATCCGTCCATCCCCCACTTTGTCAGGGTTCGAAAATTTTATTTTGGCCAAAAACTGGTCACAAGATTCTATTTTCCTGGTCACAAGCTTTTCCTCAATTTTGGACCGATCTTCTGAAATTTCCATAGGCCACGCCTTTTACTGGTTTAAGCTCAAATTTTTTGTGGTTACTTCTTGTGTGCTCCTAAATCAAGAAAAAATATCAATTTTTTTAAAAGTTGAAAGTTCCCAAAAAAACAACGATAGCCCAAAAAATAGAAAAATTGAGAGAGGCAAAAGAGGAACAATATTTAGAGGAGCACATAGAGGAGACAATTTGTTATATTATGGGCATGTACTATCCTGTGTTTGTTTCCTATTACTCTTGCTATCCATCATACTTGTTTCTCCATTTTGTTATCACACATCTGGTATTTGGAACACGTTAGACCAGCAACGAGAGCAAGTATTTGGGACTATAATTCAGCATTACTTTCTGTTTTTGAATTGTGTTCCACTCACATATTTGGCCTGCTTGCCTTAACTCTACATACTTCTTCTGGACAGTATAAGTTTTGACCCTTGTAATCGCAGTGCTACGCCTTCCAGGTATCCTTGACCTTGCTGGTAAGAACCTTGTAAGAGCTTGAGAATGGGTCTCCTTTTGCTAAGATCTTGAGAGGCACTACTCCACCTACGTAGTAGATTATTAGGGATAACTTTCACTATTTGTTCCTGTTTTGTGTCTACAATGCCAGGTGACGGTGAGGATACGGCGCCCAAAGACTGGTCGGAGTGCGTCAGCCAAGACCAACTACAATCTGTTGTAGATAATGCTCAGAAGGAGATGACTGAGGCAATAGCCAAGGCTGTCACCGACGCGCTCATTGACCTCAAGCTAGGCAACACCCTTGAGAGATTGGACAAACGTTTGTCCGCACTAACCGACAGGGTAGCTGCCTTGGAAGTGCAGCCGCCACCCGACCAAGAAGTCCATGATGGCAGCAACACCAGAGGACTCGAGGATGCAGTATTTGACGCCGATGGTAATGTTGATCAAGCAGCAAGAAGACAAAACAAATTACGCCATCGTCTACGCACAAACGCCACAGGTATGGGTGGCGCTCAACACTTCAACTGCCACCATGGTAATCGTAATCGTGCTCCCAATGATCCTTATGCTAAGGTTAAATTTAAAATACCCTCCTTTTCGGGCCATTATGATGCTGAGGGATACCTTGATTGGGAGATGATAGTCGAGCAGAAATTTAGTTCCCACCTAGTGCTTGAGGAACATAGGGTTAGACAAGCCACTAGTGAGTTTACAGATTTTGCTATCATTTGGTGGATTGGTTTAGCTGCAGAGAATGCGACACCTAGTACCTGGGAAGAGCTTAAGGTTGCTATGCGTGATAGATTTGTGCCACCATCATATCATAGAGACCTCCGTAAGAAACTGATGCGCTTAGAACAGGGAGATAAAGTTGTACAGGATTACTATGGTGACCTTCAGAAAGGATTGATGCGTTGTGGCATAGTGGAGGGGCCCGAGGATTCTATTGTTCGTTTTTATTCGGGTTTGAGGCGTGAAATTCAAGACATAGTTGATTATAAGGAATTTAACACTGTCAACGAGTTGTTTCAGTTTGCTATGCTTGCAGAGGAGTTGCAGGGGCATGATTTGCAGGGCAAGAACAAGGTTGGCACCACATACACACCATGATCTTCGAGGCTTCCCAAGGCATCTTCCTATCGGGTGCACCCACCAGCGAGCAAGGATAAGTCTGGAGTCAAATCGTCTTCTCCACGACCTTTCGGTTCAGGTAAAAATTCTGTGCAGGAACCTTCAAAGAGTGCATCCTCCGTCGCCTCAACGGGATGCACTCCTGGCGTTCAGTGCCACCGCTGCCATAGATTTGGGCATATGTAGCGGGAGTGCCCTAGTCAGCGAGCATATATTGCTACAGACGATAGGTACATCAGCACCTCTGACATTGAAGATGATGAGGATCAAGAACAAGCTGTTTAGGAGGACGGCGAAGTCTTTGGTAGCGAAGACATGGCCGCCTACATGAACATCATCGTGCAGCGAGTGCTTAGCGCACAGGTATAACAACCTGAGAAGCTGCAACACCACAATTTATTCTAGTTTTTCTTCGTTATCAACAATCGGCGAGCACATGTCATCATTGATGGAGATAGCTGCAATAACTTGGTGAGTACAAATTTGGTCAAGAAGCTTAGCTTGACCACATGCCCACACCCCCATCCATACCATATTCAGTGGTTGAATGATTCAGGTAAAGCTAAGGTAACACAAACTTGCAGAGTCTCTTTTTTTATTGGTACCTATGTTGATTCTGTTGATTGTGATGTAGTACCTATGGAAGCTTGTTCGCTTTTATTGGGTCGTCCTTGGGAATTTGATAAAGATGCTACACACCATGGTAGAAGTAATACATACACTTTTGTGCATAAAGGAAAGAAAGTTACTTTGGTTCCCTTGACCCCAGCTGAAATTATACAACATGATAAAGCACGAACTGCTAGTTTGCATGAGGTTAAATCTAAAAATCAGCAAGTAGCAAATTCTATTTACCCACCTAAACAGGAGAAGTTAGCACCTAATGTTCAGGCTCAGGGAATTAAATTGAAGGGTGCTGTTATGCTTGCAAGAAAAAGTGACCTTGCTGAAATTTCTAATGACGATGTATGCTATACTTTGGTTTGCAAACGAGCCTTATTTTCTCTTGATGATGATGTTAGCTCGGTACCGCCTGCTGTCACTAACCTTTTGCAGGAGTATGAGGACATTTTTCCAGCTAAGATACCCCCAGGGCTTCCACCTATGAGAGGGATAGAGCATCAAATTGATTTGATTCCGGGAGCATCATTGCCAAACCACGCTCCTTATCGAACCAACCCTGAGGAGACTAAGGAAATTCAGTGGCAAGTCCAAAAGCTTTTGGACCGTGGGTACGTACGTGAAAGCCTTAGCCCTTGTGCCGTTCCTGTAATTTTGGTTCTTAAGAAAGATGGTTCTTGGCGTATGTGTCTTGATTATAGAGCCATTAATAATATTACCATTCGATATCGTCACCCTATTTCTAGGCTTGATGACATGCTTGATAAATTATGTGGCTCTGTAATTTTCACAAAGATTGACTTGCATAGTGGCTACCACCAAATTAGAATGAAACTTGGAGATGAATGGAAAACATCTTTCAAAACTAAATTCGGATTGTATGAATGGTTAGTAATGCCTTTTGGGTTGACTAATGCACCTAGTACATTCATGCGCCTAATGAATGAGGTTTTAAGAGCTTTCATTGGTCGATTTGTGGTAGTTTACTTTGATGATATCTTAATTTATAGCAAGTCTTTGGATAAACATATGGATCACTTACGTGCTGTTTTTAATGCCTTACGTGAGGCACGTTTGTTTGGTAACCTTGAGAAGTGCATCTTTTGCACGGATTGAGTCTCTTTTCTTGGCTATGTTGTTACTCTATTGGGAATTGAGGTGGATGAGGCAAAGATTGAAGCCATTAAGAGCTGGCCGGTTCCCTAATCCATCACACATGTGAGGAGTTTTCTTGGTCTTGCAGAATTTTACTGCCGCTTCGTCAAGGATTTCAGCACCATTGCTGCCCCTTTACACGAGTTGACAGAGAAGGGTGTGGTGTTTCATTGGGGAAGGGCACAAGAGGCGTCCTTAGACACTTTGAAGGACAAGCTTACACACGCACCATTGCTGCAACTTCCAAATTTTGGTAAGACTTTTGAGCTAGAATGTGATGCTAGTGGAGTTGGCAGTGGAGGTGTTTTTGATGCAAGATGGTAAGCCCATTGCATACTTTAGCGAAAAATTGCATAGCCCTGTTTTGAATTATTCCACGTATGATAAGGAATTGTATGCTCTTGTACGTTCTTTAGAGACGTTGCGCCATTATTTGTGGCCTAAAGAATTTGTTATTCATTCGGATCATGAATCGCTTAAGTATCTTCGTTCACAACATAATCTGAATCGTAGACATGCTAAGTGGGTTGAATTTATTGAATCTTTTCCTTATGTTTTCAAACACAAGAAAGGGAAGGATAATGTGATTGCAGATGCTTTGTCTAGGCGATACACTTTGCTGTCCCAACTTGAATGTAGAATTTTTGGACTTGAAACAATAAAAGAACAATATGTGCTTGATCCTGATTTTAAAGATGTGTTGCTGAATTGTAAAGGGGGACATTCATGGAACAAGTTTGTGATCAATGATATATTTGTGTTTAGAGCTAACTGCCTATGCATTCCAGTAGGATCCGTTCGTCTTTTGTTGATGCAGGAAGCGCATGGAGGAGGGTTGATGGGACATTTTGGTGCTAAGAAGACGGAGGATGTTTTGGCCACACACTTCTTTTGGCCAAAGATGAAGAGAGATGTTGAGCGATTCGTGGCACGCTGTACCACATGTCAAAAAGCTAAGTCTCGCTTGAATCCACATGGTTTGTATATGCCTCTTCCTGTTCCTTCTATTCCTTGAGCAGATATTTCTATGGACTTTGTTTTGGGATTGCCTAAGACTAAGAGGGGGAGGGATAGCATTTTTGTTGTGGTGGATCAATTTTCTAAGATGGCACACTTTATACCATGTCATAAAAGTGATGATGCTATTCATATTGCTGACCTCTTTTTCAAAGAGATTGTTCGTTTGCATGGTATGCCTTCTACTATTGTTTCAGATCGCGACGCTAAATTTCTGAGTCACTTATGGCGCACTCTATGGAATAAGTTAGGTACAAAACTGTTGTTTTCTACAACTTGTCATCCACAAACCGATGGGCAAACAGAGGTAGTTAACCGCACTTTGGGTGCCATGTTGAGAGCTATTCTGAAGAAAAATTTGAAGATGTGGGAAGAATATTTGCCGCATGTGGAGTTTGCTTACAATCGGGCAACACATTCTACCACCAAGGTAAGTCCTTTTCAGGTAGTGTATGGATTCAATCCCCGTGCTCCAATTGATAATTTGCCTCTGCCTACTAGTGAGAGAATTCATGTTGATGCTAAGGACGTGCTGATTTTATTTTGCAAATGCTTGAAACAACTAAGCACAATATTGAAAAAATGACTGAAAAGTATAGAATTGCTAGTAGTAAAGGTAGACAAGAAGTTAAGCTTGAACCAGGTGATTTGGTTTGGTTGCACTTGAGAAAGGATAGATTTCCAGATTTGAGAAAGTCTAAGTTGATGCCTAGAGCTGATGGTCCATTTAAAATTGTTGAGAAGATTAATGATAATGCATATAAGCTTGAGTTACCCCCCGAATTTGGGGTTAGTCCCACCTTTAACATTTCAGATTTGAAGCCATACTTGGGAGACGAAGTTGAGTTGGTGTCGAGGACGACTCCAATTCAAGAGGGGGAGGATGATGAGGACATCACTCCTTCATATACACACAATGATCCACTGTTGAACATTCAAGGTCCAATCACTAGAGCTCGTGCGTGTCAATTAAATTTAGAGGTGAGCTCATTCCTAAGTAACTCTTTATATGATTTTGAGAATAGATTGCTACCTAATGATTATATTATGCTTAGGAATGAAGGAGAGGTCCAGGAGACACATGGAGGAGGGCTTGGAGGCGTGGAGGACCAGCAAGGGCGTCGGTTTGTGAGACACATTAGGGTTGGGTTTTGCTTAGATTATTCTGTTGATAACAGTTTCGCCGCCGCCGTTGGTTTGTGAGACCCCAACTTTGTGAGATTAATCATTCATAAACAATTTGGTTGCATTCCTTTGTGTTCTTGCGTGTGTTCTCGATTTGTAGGCAAGGACTTAGCCTTCTTGGCAAGGTCGACCGTGCAACGTCGGTCGATAACCAGAGGGGTCGTGGTGCTATGATTGCGGGGTTCAGAGCCGAGTTGTTCGGAAGCCGGATCAAATTGTGTCGTGACTCCACCAAATCGAGAGTTATCAGAACCTTTCGGAAGATCGGGAACCCTAGTTCACATCAACCGTCGTCCACACCCATGGCGGCCCCTACCTACCAGTACGGGATGCCCTACGACGGGACTAGCGCGACCACGTTCCAGGCTGCGTCGCTGTCCTAGGGCGTTTTGATTCAGCAGACCAGGTTCTCGCCGTCACCGTCCCATCTACACGACGGTAACCACGCAGCCGCAGCTGCCGACCACTAGGGTAGTCGTGGCCCATGGTGGTCCCCCGGCTCGAGCGTCCTCTACGATGGCGTAGAAGGTCCCCTCTTCCACGGGGCACCCTGCTGCCACGTCCTCCGCCGCGTCACCATCATCGGACAGCACGGGCGTGGAGCACCGGGCTGCAGGACTGGAGCTGCCGCTACCCAAATTCTACAAGTTGGAGATCCCCACCTTCGACGGCCCCGTTAATCTCCTGAATTGGCTCAACCAATGTAACCAGTTCTTTCGAGAGCACACTCCCATGTCCGACCTTACTTGTCTCGCCTCCTACCACCTCCAGGGCGCGACCCAGACGTGGTACCACGCTCTCGAGTAGGACGAGGGCATGCCACCAAGGGATCACTTCTGAGGGCTGTGCTGCCACAGGTTTGGGTCACCGCTGCGCGGAAGCCGTCTGGCCGAGCTGGGCCAGTTGCCTTTTGTCTCCACTATGCAGGAGTTCATCGATCGCTTCCCGGCGGTGGCGTGTCACGCCTGCGACGTCTCCACGTGCCAATTGGCCGAGTTCTTCGTTGGTGGCCTTCCAGAGCATATCCGGGTGGACGTGGAGATGCGCGGCCCCCGGACCTCCAGAGGACCATGTACTACGCCTGGGCATTTGAGTCGCACGGCTGCCATGCAGCTGGCACCACCTCCACACGTTGCTCGGCCGACCCAGCAACCAGGCCTGCATCCACCTCCTCGCGCGCCAGGCGCGGCTCCGGCCGAGCAGGGTCTAGTCACAGCCAACACGGCACCTGCTGCACGCCCGTTTCATTATCTCATGCTAGCAGAGCAGCTGGAACGTCGTCACCAGGGACTCTGCTACAACTGCGATGAACCGTATGTTCACGGACACGTGTGCCCATGACTCTTCTACTTGGAGTCCAGGGACTACATCGAGAAGGAAGCCACGCCCACAGACGGATGCCACTTGGGAGCCTCTCCAGGAGTTCCGTGAGCAGTTCCCCGACTTCCAGCTCGAGGACGAGCTATTTGCGCAGGCGGGTAGAGATGTTATGACCGGCGTACAGTATTCTAGAAGGAGGCCCATTAGTGGGGGCGCAAGGCCCAAATTATCTTAGTATTTATCTATGTTAGAGTAAATAGGAATAGTACCGTATTGTCTAGCCATGAGAGGTGTTAGTCCTATATACCCTTTATAATCAGCCCATGAGGCATAATACACGACAAGCAAGAGCAATCATATTTGCTCAGCTTCCCTTAAGGAGCCGGGAGACCTTCCAGCAACCCTAGTCGCCCCTCTTCTCCTTGCGCCAATCTTCTTGCTTCAAGCCTCACCCACCCATCTCGCACTCCTACAACCTGCGCCCTAAGCTAGGTAGGAACCGAGTTCCTATCACTAAATTATATGGATATGTGCTCTTAGAGCCCCAACTAAAATCTAAAATATCTGTACCAGTTTCTCACTTGCTACAATAACACTGGACTAATCTATTTTACTTATCAGCAAGTACTTGCAAAGGTATTGCTCACTATTGTTGCAATTTAAGAATTAGTATCAGCAAGTATGTTTCTCATGCCACGAGGAACAAAATTTTTTTTGACCAAATGATCTGCCCATCGAATAATCGACACTTAGCTACTTCACTACGGTATTACATTCTGCATGGTAGGACTTCTTCCAACAACGAGCAGTTTTCTGAACAATACATGAAGCAGTAGCTTGCTATCTCAAAATAATTCATGTTATGGACATAACTGTGAGTTCAGTCTTCTAGGTTTCTAACTAACTGTGACACTTTTAGGTAGTCAAGATGAATAAAGGAGCTGTATAATCCAATCGCGATCTACTTATCTGAAAAGAAATATTACATTGCATCCATAATTCCATACTGAGTACATATTGCAGAATAATAATCATGTGTCTAGATCAGGGTTAGCGTTCTTGTATCCAATATCTAGGCATGGAAAATTGATTCAGGGAAATTATAAATATTTTGATGACAGTCAACTTGAACAAATTCTAACCTTAGCAGATTTATCCAAGGAGCTAGTAACGAAACGTGACCAATCTGAGGATTTTGACAATGATGAAATGGTCTTCTGACGCCAAGATTCTTTATCTGACTCTTTCAGCTGTTGTCCAATCAATCTACATACAACTCAAAACGCATCCTATGAGTGACGTGTGTTGACACCATTTTTTGGTACGTGTCAAGATGATCAGAGTGGGTTAATCAGCAGGAGAAAAGTTACTGTGTACGCTGATAACCGATGAAAATCAGCTTGTAAAGAAGGCTGCCGATAAATGGTGGCGATATACGAAGAAGTTGATTTAGATTGAGGCGTTGCCGATAAGGTTAAGGATGTTATTGCTGATGCCGATGAAGGGAGGCTTGAAGACCGCTGCCGATGAAATAGGAAGTGTGCCAATGGAAAGGAGGTCGATGGGAATTCCATCGTAATTAAGGCGGACAAGGAAATAGATAGGAATTGATTTCATTTTCTATGTTTATTAGAGTCTGATTTGTATAAGAGTCATGTGTTTCCTTAGATTTGGACTTAGTGTCCTAGTCGTATTTAGTTATATTTCAGAAGATCAGGGTATAAATATAGATTGAAGGACAATGTAATGAGAATCAATCAATCAATATTAAAAACCAGCTTTTACTCCTATTTGCATCTATTTACTTTTCGGCGACTTCGTCAATTCGTATATTTTTCCTTTTTTCACGAGTTCTCATCGATTCGGCGAGCTGCATCGCTTCAGTGCGACCTTCGATGATCTTCGAGTTCCGCGTGAGTACCTCTTGGCCGTGACTTCCGGGCGTATCGCTGTTGTCAAGACCAAAGTGCTCGTATCTTCATCCTTGTCGATTAATAGGTCAAATCGACTGGCACGCTTTAGATATCGATTTCGCGTATTAGCCCTTTGTGTTTGTAGATCTACTTTTGCATCAACACATCTTTTGGCACGCCTGGTGGGACAAATCTGATCAATATGTTCAATCCTGAAATCGATGCGGGGAACATCATTGCGGTATCAGAAGAAGATCTTAAGGAAGAACAGAAGCAGGCTATAGAAAAGGCTATAGAAGAATATAGACAGCTTTGCTTGAAATCATTCAGCTTGAACAAGAGTGGACAAGTCATCCAGAAGCAAGATTTGCCGTTGCCTCGGTAAGTTACCTTTGACTCCAATTCGGGTAAACTTCAAGAGATGGTTAATTCTACAGTGAATCATGCTTTAATTAATCACTCCAATGTGTTGTCCAATACTATTCATAATGTTGTGATTCGAACTTTCAAAGAATGGCAAGCGTCACCGCATTACATTGGGCCAGCCTATCATCAACCAGAGCCGACATCTGTTAATACTCCATCGGCTCGCTCGACCGTTGTGGGTACAGAAGTTTTTTCCCCTCCAGTATCAGCAGGCTTACCTACTGTGCAATCTACACCGATGCGATCAGACTCGGTATTACTAGGAGGACGAGTTTAGCTTAATACAGATCTATCGGCATCGGCTTTATCAGGCCCTGTGGGTGGGGATATGGTATGCCTCCAGAGTCATCTGCTTTCAACCCTGGGTTACCTCAAGTGTTTGATGCAGTAGGAAAAGCTCCTATGCCATCGGCTGTTTCGCCGATAGCTCAAGTGCCTCAATATGCTACAGCAACTACTATGCAACCAACTCTAGGAAGTTTCCAGATGCCTTTGGTTCAAACATCTAATTCAAGTCCATCGACAAGCTTACTACCGATGCAGCAGAAGGCTTCAGCTATAAGTCAACCTGGAGTTCAGCTCATGCCTCAAGCTGGTTATAATTATCCAACAATATTAGCAAGTTACCAGCCATCGGCAAATTTTGTACCGATAAATTCTAGTAATGGTTGGTCAGGACAGTTGCCTGTTCAACATTCAGTTCAGCAAAATCAGCAGATTGCGGGGATTCATCAAGGTCATATGCAAGCTGGTTTTCAGAATCAAGCATCGGTAGCTCAGCCGATGAATCCTTTCCAGTAGGTTAATGGACCACAAGTAATGGCAAATATGCCGATTGCTAGAGATCGTGGGCCACAAAGATATGCAGAGGGATATCAGCAAGTACCTCCTATAGAAATTCAGCCATATCGTCAACAAGAGGCTGATGCTTTTTGGGCCGATAAGATAGCAGAGATTATGAAAGATCAGTTTGGGATAAAACCCAAGGTCAACACATATTCTTATCGGACTCCATACCATCCGGCATATGATTTAATTCCTCTCCCAAATTGGTACAAGGTACTAGATTTCACTAAGTTTTCTGGGCAAGACGATACATCAACCATGGAACATGTTAATCGCTTTATTATTCAATGTGGAGAGGCAGCTAGCAGAGATGAATTAAGAGTCCATTTGTTTTCATCATCTTTGTCTGGATCAGCATTCACATGGTTTATTTCATTACCGCCAAATTCTGTTATTACTTGGCTGATCTGGAAAAGCAATTTCATAAATATTTCTTTGCTGGAATTCATGAAAAGAAGCTTACCGATTTGGTAAAATTGAGACAGCGTAATGATGAATCGGTGGAAGGCTTTGTGCAAAGGCTACGAGATATGAAAAATAAGTGCTATAGCCTGGTACTGGATGATCGGCAACTTGCTGATTTGGCTTTCCAAGGATTATTGCCACACCTTAAGGACAGATATGCTTCTCAAGAGTTTGAAAGCCTGAGTCATCTCGTGCAAAGGATCTCTGATCAGGATACTAGGGTTTTTGAACCTAAAAAGAATTAGAGCAAGAAGGTTTCGTTTGTCGGAGAGGTAGAAGATTCTGATTCAGATGAAGAGCCAGTTATCGGTTTAGCCGGGTGGGTTAAAAATAAAAAGCCGATATCTTGTCCCTTTGGTCAAAAAGAGCCAGAGAAGTTTACTTTTGATACAACCAAGGCTGACAAGATATTTGATCTTCTGTTTCAAGAGGGCCAGATTAAGTTGTCACCTAATCATGTGATCCCATCGGCAGAAGAGCTGAAGAACATTCTATGAGTGCAAAGTGTTTAGGCAACAGTTGCAATTAGCTATTGAATTTGGGAGAATTAAGTTTGGTAATTCCAAGATCCAGAAGCCAATGAAAATTGATCAACATCCTTTTCCAGCAAATATGTTGGATGCTAAAGATAAGACCAAAGTGTTGACATCAGAAGCTGCTGAGAAAAACGCATTAGTGGATCCCCAACATCGGATAACTACCGATGATGCAAAAAGCAAGGGGCTACTGGGAGAAAGTAGTAGTTCCAGAAAACCTCCTCGATCTGGCATTGTGATTATCCATCGAAGGCAGCAGGAGGGCTGGCGTCAGCGAAGGGACCGATATCGACAGCAGCAAGAAGAGAGACGCCGAGAAGAGTGGAATCGGCATAAGGATCATTGGAGGTGTCCGTTTTTTATTCATTGTTGGGAAGAAGGTATTAAATTACCTACTATTCAAAATTGCCCAGAGTGCAATGGTTATTATAAAGTTAATCGGTCAGAAAGGAGGTTTCAACCTGGCAATCAAAGTTTGTTTATCAATGAGCCGATCAGAGGTAGAGCATCAGTACATGATCGGCTGGGGGCAGACTTAGTGTACATGAGAGGCTTGGTAAACGCGCTACATATTTTCTAAGGAATCAAGAAGAGCTTGAAGAGATGGCAAACGCAAGAGTTCCCGATGAAGAAATATTTTACAGGGATCCTAATATATGTCGCGTAGAGTCAACTGGGACCTATTATCAGCCAGTTTGGAAAACTAAGCTCCGTCAATGATGCCCAGAAGGTTTGACAAAGACACAGAAAAGAAGGATGCAGCGGGAGCATCAGGAGGACTTATACCAAGAGGAAAAATTCCTTCAATGAGAGATCTGGCAATCAGCAATGGCAAGTGAAACGCAAAAATAAAGGCCCATCGGCAGATGTTAATATGGTATTTATGTTGCCGATGGAATTTTTGGCACTATCTGATAATGAGGAAGAAGTCTGTAACACCCCTGGTGTTATACGCTTGCTTAGCACCTCGATTAGGGTCTAAAGAACCTAAGTAAGCAAATTCTCGGGTTTTTCTTAAAAATCTTTTACCTCGCGTAAATGATAAAAGGATAATGTCGGTTAATTGGTTACTTGGAAAACATGCTCATGAAACCTGAATTAGTAAAATAGAACGATAGGTCGCTTTAATCATTTGGCTTGAAAGACAATTTTCTATAACAAAAATAAAACGTAACTTGGGTTTTGTGCTTAAGTAAAGTTTATGCGCGAGTTGTGTAGATGAAAAATACAACTTTCATTTTTGAACATAAATATCTTTGACTAGTGACTCGTAAACTCAACGATCGAATTCATAATTTTCATCCGACCTCGACTCTAGACCTCGTCTAACTTGGAACCGACGCTAGGCAATGCCATTTTGGCATTCGAATTCTAACAAAAATGTTTAAAACCTAATTCGTGTTCTTGCTTAGCGGGTTGGATCGAAGTGAGAACTTGGCGTTGGTGCGAGCGTTGGCAGGTTTGGTTCTCGTTTTGGTCATCTTTTAAATTCGTCAAAACGCTTGGTAACCTACCGGTTTGGCCGTTGGCCGTGGTCACCACGCCCTTAGCGTGCGGCTGCCGTGCGCTGGGTGGCCGTGGCCGCTGGTTGCGTGCTGGCCGGCCTGGCGTGTCGCTTTGGCCAGCTGCGGCCGCCCGCGCCGAGGTGTTATCCGGCCCGGGCTCGGCCATCCGACGCTGCTGTTCTTCGCTGCACCGCTCTGTGCCGCTGCCCCGCTGTCCCGCTTCGCACCGAGGAAGGCCGCCGCGTGCTACGCTACCGACGCCTTCGGTGAGCCCCGCGCGTCCGGTAGTTGACTTGGCCACAGGGCCGAGGTGATGCCCCCTGCCTCGTTGCCCCCGTTGGCCGGCATGACGAGACCGCCCCAGCTTGTCCTCGTCCCCTTAATCGCGTTGCGTCCTGTGCTGCGCGCTGAGGCGTCCTCGCCCTCTGTATCTCTGCCTTGGCGAACGTCGCGTGCTACCCCCGCCGCACGGTCTGCTGTGCCTGGCTTTAGGAGGTGGCCAGCGAGCACGACCCCTCATTCACCCTCCCTCTCTCAGTCTTTCTCTCTCACGCGGCTGCCTACTCGCGCGCCGCTTTGGCCACTCCCCGTGGCGGGCCGGGGAACGTGCGCCGCTCCCTCCCTTCCTAACCACTCGCCCAGGGCATTTTCGCCCGATTCCTCGCGTCGGTGCGTGGAATAGGAAGCTAGCTAGCGGGCCGATGCGCTCTTAGCCGCAGTCGAGCTTGGTTGCCAGCCAATTTTGGCTTTCCCTCGCCGCCGGTCTTAAGGCGCCGCCGCACCGACGTTCGGAGGTAGGGCACGTAGAGTCGTTGGTTTTCCAATTACTTGTACCCGCAGAGCCGCCCTGGTACCCCCCCCCTTTTCCGGTGCTCGTCTTGTTTTGAACAGGGACCCCACCGGCGACGAGCTGACGCCACCTTGTCCGTGCTAGAGCACCGCCACTTCGACCTGGCGCACGTGGCCAGCTCGGCTCGAAACCCCTCCGACTCAACCGTCACCGCAGCCCGGTCCGTGGTGAGTCCTGGATGCTTTTCCGCCACCTCAACCGTCTCGTGCGGACCCTAGGTCACTGGGGTAGGAGCGCCGTCGCATGGTCCCGCCGCCACCATGGACAGCTTTCAGTAGTGCACCGTGCAACTTCTTGTCGCTTCTCGCTTTTGCGCGTTGGCCCAGAGGTGGACGTCGGCCCTCTTGGTGCACCTTCGTGACCTCCGGTTGGCCGGCGCAATCACCCGGTGCCGCCCGGTGCCGCGTCGTCATACGCAGGGGCGCCGGGGACTGCCCATTTGAGAAGATGAGGCACTTCAAGGGTTTAAACGCGAACCTCTACTCTTTTGCAACAGTGCTCGATGGCGCGGCTTAGTAACCCACTAGTCTAGGGGCTGTTTTGCAAAAATGATTGTGCGGGCGTGCTCACGGGCTCCCCGCCTGGGCTGCTAGCTGGGCCGGTTTGCTACGCTCAGCCGCGCCCCGCGTTGGGTCTTTGGGCCGATGGCTGGCGCCGGCCCTTTTCATTTTTTTTGTTTTTCAGCATATCAAGTAGTTTTCTTTTTCTATTAATGTCTTGAACTTGTAAATTCAAAGTGAGAGGGTGTAGAAGTCAAAAAAAAATTATGAAACCAATTTTGTTAGGTTCCTAAAATCATGCTCCAACTGTTAGTATGTTTTTGTCCACATAGTTGTATAATGTTTTTAGAGTTCGCTAATTATTCTAAAATGCTTAATATTGCTAAGAATAAACTTGTGAGAATTTTTGTAAGAAATGGTAAAAGTGTTGACTCTAAAAATGTTACAGTAAACTCCTAATATCATTATCTACTCTCTGTAAATTTTGTAGTCCCAAAATAATCAGCTTGCTAGATAGCTAATGAGCTCTAGTTTAAATATGTATTTAATCGATAAAATGATAAAGCAACACCTCGGTTTGTATAACAAAACATTGGGTGGGAAATAATGTCTCCTCCGATGTCGTGGGTGTGTAGCCGAGTACGTTAGCCATCCGCGCTCGCGCGTAGCTTGAGAAGCGTAGACATATTTTTGAGCGTCGCGTTTGCCATCGATTATTTACATTTCCGTTGCATCACATTGCATATCATATAGGGACGACGTTGGATCGTGGAGTCACCCGGAGGCAGCAAAAAGGATGGTGTCCGGAGGATCGTGCCACCTTGATGAAATGCTAACTTGGTTATAGCTTACCCAGGCAAGCCCCGGTGCATAACCCCTATTATTCTGCACTTTATTTTATGCTTGTGCATTAAGTTTTAAGGAGTTGAATGAAACCCACTTGCATATATATCTTGATCCCATGAGTCTTACTAGTATGACAGGATCGTGTAGAATGCTATGCTACAGGACTCCGGTAGAAGTCGAGTGATTGCCTGTCACTCGCGAGAGATAGGAATTATAACATTGTTACTATTATCATGTTACCATCACATGAAATATAAAGGTATATGGATAATTGGAGACCGGGCGGAACGGGTTGGATGGACTTGGACCTGGTTGGGCAACAGAGCGGGGCTCTGGTTGCATTTGTTCCGCCTGTGTCAATTAAGGACCGTTCGTTGCATTGGACCCTGGTCAAGTCACAGATTTATTGTCCTGAACATATACTAGCGGATGGGGGCTAGGAAGACTTGTTTCTCTCCTGTCGTGGGTTCCGGCTCTTTCCGGACCGGCTTTTTAGGGTGGTTATATATATTGGGTTGAGGAGGTCTAAGCACCATACTGAGGCCGGGCCTGCAGTGTTGGGGGCTTAGAGTCTGAGCTTGGACGGGGACCTGGACCCCTTGACAGGAGTGGAACGGGTTGGTCTTGCTTGTGCCCGGGGTACAAGCAAGGCGTGTGTTTTCGGGGCACCCAGCTGGGCACATTGATTCGCGAATCGCCGTTTCTGCGTGACGGTACGGCTTGACTACGCTCTGGCATCGTAGTAAGAACTGCAGTTGAAAGAGAAAGAAATGGTTTAAGTTTGCTCAACCCTGCTTGATTATAGACTAGGTGCTTACTTAGAAGGTTGGATATGAAATAAAATACGGCTATTAAAAGTAAGAAATTAAGGACACACTTTAGCGCTGCTTCTTGCAAACAGAAAACCCACAAGCCAGAAAGCCTTGCATAATCCTTGGAGTCTTTTTCTTTCCTCCTGACGGGTAAGTCTTGCGGAGTACAATTGAGTACTCAGGGTTTGTTCCACCCTGTTGCAGATGACAGGTGCTGAGGAGCTGACACTTGTGTGTGGAAACCTCCTGGTGGGCTCAGCGAGGATTTCCTTTGCGATGCGGAGTAGAGTTATTTATTGAAACTCTCACCAAAAATTTTACAAGAAAAATACTATTAATCTGTTATCATTTCATGCATTTTAAGCGTTCTTCATGTAAATGTTAACTTGTCATTAAATGGTTTCATTTCCGCTGAACTCTGATAATGTTTCTATTCCGCTGTTATAATTACATAATGAATTACTCTGATGTTGTACTAAAAATGGACGTAAGAAATGGTAAGGATGTTGTAAGCTTTACTCTCTCATTTGTGATCCTGATGTAAAAACGTGGATCTTCGAGTTCTCCCTTGCGGTGTGCTCGACAGAATCGCGTAATTTAGTGTTCTCCCTTGGTACTTAGTGTCTAATGGAAGACGAGTACTCTTGGGAGGGCATTAGATTAGGTGGTTCTGCCACAGGTGGTATCAGAGCCAGGTTGAGACAATAAAGCTTTAAGATCCTTCTTAAATTAAAAATTTGACAATCAAACCTTTTCAAAAAGTTAGGACGTTTGCATGCGAAGTTAAATAAGTATGCCCTAATACTATGGTTATGTACCTAGGATAGATGGCACTCTGCTGACTTAGTTAGGCCTAATCAAGTTTTCTGCAGGTACCCTAACCCCGTGCCTAGTTCGCTAGCACCGACTAGCTTCAGGGAGAGCACGATGTGCCAAAACTCTGCGAACGGTTGCCCTATATGGCGGTAACAGTGTGAGGACGGATAGGTCGTGCATTCTGCATACGCTGTTGTGCAATAGTGTTGCGGTCGACCAGTCTTTGCTCGTGTAGCCACGATGGTACTATAGTCTCGTGTGTCGCACACGCCTGTTGGTTCACGCCTGTCTAGCCCATACATTGTCGTACCCCTTCTGCGCTCTTGTCGAACCTCTGCCTTACAGTCGTACTAACCCTTTATGACCTCGATCACCGTTCGTCGCGTGTGGGTGAAGATCTTGCTGTTCACTTTTACTAGCCCCGTGCATGGCTCGTGGGTGGACTGTGACAGGACCACTGGCCGCTCTGCCTTTTAAAAGGGAGCCAAGCCCTGTCACTGGGTATCATCATTCGGTGCATCCTAGCTCACTTAGCCCTTTTCCCTTGAGCAAGTTCTCTCTCAAGCCTTCCTTGTGATCACCACTCACCACCCACCAAGGATGGCAGGAGTTTGGGTTAGCAGCTACTGCCTAAACACCGAGGGTTTTCCCAAAATCCTGTATGCCACCCTGCAAAGACTCGGTGTTCGGGAGCGTCCCGAGTATGAGGGTCGTGAGTACATGAAGCGTGGCACTGAGCGATGCAAGGTCACCGTCTACATTGGTAAGAGTGAGGAGTTTCCCGACGTCACTGAAGCCTGGAATGTGACCGCAACCGGGTTTCGCTTCGGCGACACCTACCAAATTGCGGCCCGCAAAGCTCTGCGGCATCTCTGCCAGATTTTTGAAGGGCCCATTACTCGTACCCCCATGCGGTTCTTTCCCCCTTGGGACAAGAATCGGTGGGTATGGGAGGCCCGCATGGAGGCTTTGCAAGGTCCAGACGTGCAAGAAGACAACCCGACCTTGGTGCACCTGACCTCGTACTTGCTGGCCCTGGATGAGCAGTACGACCGGCAGGCCTCGGAGCTGAGGGAGTGTCTCCACCGTGCTGAGGAAGCGGAGATCTTCTCCAGGATGCTCGAAGTGCAGCTTGCTGAAGCCCATGCCAATCTAGCAGCCGCGGAGAGTCGAGAGGCTGCCATGGCAGAAGCCGTCAAGGTGGACCAAGACCGTCATGCCCAGGAGTTGGAGGACGCCTATCTTGCCACAAGGGCCAAGCGTAGGACGCTCGCCACGGAAAGGCAGGAACCCTTAATCTTGGAGGGAATCCCTGTCCATCCGCTGGTGAGGAGGACTGGTGTCGCTGTACCACCAGCACCTCCACCCACAGAAGCCTCAGAGGTAGAGCCTTTCCTTCCCCTCACCCAGCCACTGCCAGGAGAAGAAGCGGATCTGCGTGCAGCAGAAGAGCCCCAAGAGCCCAGGAATGAAGTCATTCGCCCCGACGAAGTGGATTAGTCGTCCTAGGGGAGATGTAACCGTAGTTGGTAGTGTTTTTCATCAGTGTCCTCCAGTGTTGTAACCTTTTCTCTTGTCCTTCGTCCGTAGTCGTTGAGGTCATCTGGTCGTTGGATGCAAGTGATGTGTCGAGTAGGAGAGAGTGAGTGCCTGTATGTTGCACCCATGTACGAACTTGGAATGAGTATTTGCTTATCCGTTGTGTTACGTCGAGTTGCCTTTCAGCCATGTTAGACATGATTAGCGTTCTTGAGGTGACCGCAAGCAGGCTGCAAGAGGAACAGTTTTCAGATACAGCGGACCAGCCGCGATTGGATGACAGAGGACACTGTATCAACTAATTGTGGATGTCCCAGCAGAACACTTGAATCTCCTTGATTTAAATCCGCCTTGGGATTTAAGCTCCTTGTTCCTCATTCCTTGATTTGAAAAGGAACCCTTGTTGTTTTAAATTCTTTGCAATCCTTTTTCTGATTCTGTGGTCTATGACCCCACTGCTTTTGCTGCGAGTAAGTTGGTAATAGTTGCCTGGTTAATAACTTATGGTGCCGCGACGGAACCGAGGGCCACCTGTGGATCGCGACCGCATGGTTGTGCCTCTCGGCGCGCGCTGGTATCGAGGTTGTTGACCAAGCACTTTTACCGAGTACACCGCAGAACCGCTCTTGCTAAAAACGTTCTCCTTGATAAAAATATCCTGGTGTTCTAACGGGAAATCCATGACGGGTTGATGGAGTAATGCTCTCATGTTTGCGACCGAGATAGCGGGTTTTGGAAGAAGCATGTATGTTCCGATCTCAGTGTGTATGAAAGGCTTGTGCAAGTTGGATTCAACAGGAAAAGAGGGAAAAGAGCGACAAAGAAAGCATAGCCACCAGTGATCTGGAGTAATTGGAACACCGATGGGACGTTGCCCCTGTGTCCGGTGACCGCTCTACACCTGCCGGGTCGCTGTCACTGTGTGTCCTGTGGAAGCTGTCGGTGGCGGGACCCACGTGAGTTGTGCTCGAGTGGCCGTGGCATGGCGCCGCACTCGCCTCGCCCTTGCACTGTACACCCCTCTTTTCCCGGCACACTTGTCGGCTCTCGATTTTCACCCTCGTTCCCATGCTGGACCCCCCCTCGTTTCTTTTCTCGCTGGTGTGTCGCTCGCATGCCTCCTTGCCGAGCGAACCCCATCCCGTCCCTTCTCTTTTTTCCCCACTCAAGCTCGCATAGGGAGCGCACCATGGTGCTGTTGTTCCCCACCTCGTGTCCCACTGGCGCCTCCCCTCCATGCCGCCTCCGTTTTCAGTGCGCTGCGCCACCACCTCCGTCCACCAGTCTATAAATGTCACCTTGTTTGCCTCTCCTCTATTCCACCTCTAGACCGGGAATAGGGTCTCACAAATCGATCTTCTCCGTCCGTGCTCAGGTGGAAGGAGCTCGGCAGCAGTTGGGAAGGAAGTGGTTGGAGGCAGGGCTACGAGATCCAGCCTTTGCTCGCTGATCTAGGGTCGCCAGCTGGAGATGTAGGTGTAGCACATCAGAAGTGATCTAGTTTCCAGCAAAGAAGTTCAAGTTCATCTCTGGGTAGTTAGGTTTTAGCGTTCACGATGTTCGAGTTCTCAGTCTCTTGTTTCTGGCTCTGCTGGGCATACGCCATGTTCTGGATAATCGTTTTCCTTCTGCTCTTTCACTGTCCCTGCTTTCGTCGTTTTCTAGAGAGGTTGTGAGTTGTATCAGTTGTTCTTAGCCGCGATGCCTCTAGATCCCCGAGGGTTGTAGTTTTCGAAGCCATGTAATCACCTTTTGTAATCTCCGATCTAAGAAGTGAAATCGTGTTTCCCCTTTTCTGATTCTGGCCCCGAATCTCGGGACGAGATTCTTTTAAGGGGGGTTGATTGTAACACCCCTGGTGTTATACGCTTGCTTAGCACCTCGATTAGGGTCTAAAGAACCTAAGTAAGCAAATTCTCGGGTTTTTCTTAAAAATCTTTTACCTCGCGTAAATGATAAAAGGATAATGTCGGTTAATTGGTTACTTGAAAAACATGCTCATGAAACCTGAATTAGTAAAATAGAACGATAGGTCGCTTTAATCATTTGGCTTGAAAGACAATTTTCTATAACAAAAATAAAACGTAACTTGGGTTTTGCGCTTAAGTAAAGTTTATGCGCGAGTTGTGTAGATGAAAAATACAACTTTCATTTTTGAACATAAATATCTTTGACTAGTGACTCGTAAACTCAACGATCGAATTCATAATTTTCATCCGACCTCGACTCTAGACCTCGTCTAACTTGGAACCGACGCTAGGCAATGCCATTTTGGCATTCGAATTCTAACAAAAATGTTTAAAACCTAAATTCGTGTTCTTGCTTAGCGGGTTGGATCGAAGTGAGAACTTGGCGTTGGTGCGAGCGTTGGCAGGTTTGGTTCTCGTTTTGGTCATCTTTTAAATTCGTCAAAACGCTTGGTAACCTACCGGTTTGGCCGTTGGCCGTGGTCACCACGCCCTTAGCGTGCGGCTGCCGTGCGCTGGGTGGCCGTGGCCGCTGGTTGCGTGCTGGCCGGCCTGGCGTGTCGCTTTGGCCAGCTGCGGCCGCCCGCGCCGAGGTGTTATCCGGCCCGGGCTCGGCCATCCGACGCTGCTGTTCTTCGCTGCACCGCTCTGTGCCGCTGCCCCGCTGTCCCGCTTCGCGCCGAGGAAGGCCGCCGCGTGCTGCGCTACCGACGCCTTCGGTGAGCCCCGCGCGTCCGGTAGTTGACTTGGCCACAGGGCCGAGGTGATGCCCCCTGCCTCGTTGCCCCCGTTGGCCGGCATGACGAGACCGCCCCAGCTTGTCCTCGTCCCCTTAATCGCGTTGCGTCCTGTGCTGCGCGCTGAGGCGTCCTCGCCCTCTGTATCTCTGCCTTGGCGAACGTCGCGTGCTGCCCCCGCCGCACGGTCTGCTGCGCCTGGCTTTAGGAGGAGGCCAGCGAGCACGACCCCTCATTCACCCTCCCTCTCTCAGTCTTTCTCTCTCACGCGGCTGCCTACTCGCGCGCCGCTTTGGCCACTCCCTGTGGCGGGCCGGGGAACGTGCGCCGCTCCCTCCCTTCCTAACCACTCGCCCAGGGCATTTTCGCCCGATTCCTCGCGTCGGTGCGTGGAATAGGAAGCTAGCTAGCGGGCCGATGCGCTCTTAGCCGCAGTCGAGCTTGGTTGCCAGCCAATTTTGGCTTTCCCTCGCCGCCGGTCTTAAGGCGCCGCCGCACCGACGTTCGGAGGTAGGGCACGTAGAGTCGTTGGTTTTCCAATTACTTGTACCCGCAGAGCCGCCCTGGTACCCCCTTTCCGGTGCTCGTCTTGTTTTGAACAGGGACCCCACCGGCGATGAGCTGACGCCACCTTGTCCATGCTGGAGCACCGCCACTTCGACCTGGCGCACGTGGCCAGCTCGGCTCGAAACCCCTCCGACTCAACCGTCACCGCAGCCCGGTCCGTGGTGAGTCCTGGATGCTTTTCCGCCACCTCAACCGTCTCGTGCGGACCCTAGGTCACCGGGGTAGGAGCGCCGTCGCATGGTCCCGCCGCCACCATGGACAGCTTTCGGTAGTGCACCGTGCAACTTCTTGTCGCTTCTCGCTTTTGCGCGTTGGCCCAGAGGTGGACGTCGGCCCTCTTGGTGCACCTTCGTGACCTCCGGTTGGCCGGCGCAATCGCCCGGTGCCGCCCGGTGCCGCGTCGTCATACGCAGGGGCGCCGGGGACTGCCCATTTGAGAAGATGAGGCACTTCAAGGGTTTAAACGCGAACCTCTACTCTTTTGCAACAGTGCTCGATGGCGCGGCTTAGTAACCCACTAGTCTAGGGGCTATTTTGCAAAAATGATTGCGCGGGCGTGCTCACGGGCTCCCCGCCTGGGCTGCTAGCTGGGCCGGTTTGCTACGCTCAGCCGCGCCCCGCGTTGGGTCTTTGGGCCGATGGCTGGCGCCGGCCCTTTTCATTTTTTTTTGTTTTTCAGCATATCAAGTAGTTTTCTTTTTCTATTAATGTCTTGAACTTGTAAATTCAAAGTGAGAGGGTGTAGAAGTCCAAAAAAAATTATGAAACCAATTTTGTTAGGTTCCTAAAATCATGCTCCAACTGTTAGTATGTTTTTGTCCACATAGTTGTATAATGTTTTTAGAGTTCGCTAATTATTCTAAAATGCTTAATATTGCTAAGAATAAACTTGTGAGAATTTTTGTAAGAAATGGTAAAAGTGTTGACTCTAAAAATGTTACAGTAAACTCCTAATATCATTATCTACTCTCTGTAAATTTTGTAGTCCCAAAATAATCAGCTTGCTAGATAGCTAATGAGCTCTAGTTTAAATATGTATTTAATCGATAAAATGATAAAGCAACACCTCGGTTTGTATAACAAAACATTGGGTGGGAAATAATGTCTCCTCCGATGTCGTGGGTGTGTAGCCGAGTACGTTAGCCATCCGCGCTCGCGCGTAGCTTGAGAAGCGTAGACATATTTTTGAGCGTCGCGTTTGCCATCGATTATTTACATTTCCGTTGCATCACATTGCATATCATATAGGGACGACGTTGGATCGTGGAGTCACCCAGAGGCAGCAAAAAGGATGGTGTCCGGAGGATCGTGCCACCTTGATGAAATGCTAACTTGGTTATAGCTTACCCAGGCAAGCCCCGGTGCATAACCCCTATTATTCTGCACTTTATTTTATGCTTGTGCATTAAGTTTTAAGGAGTTGAATGAAACCCACTTGCATATATATCTTGATCCCATGAGTCTTACTAGTATGACAGGATCGTGTAGAATGCTATGCTACAGGACTCCGGTAGAAGTCGAGTGATTGCCTGTCACTCGCGAGAGATAGGAATTATAACATTGTTACTATTATCATGTTACCATCACATGAAATATAAAGGTATATGGATAATTGGAGACCGGGCGGAACGGGTTGGATGGACTTGGACCTGGTTGGGCAACAGAGCGGGGCTCTGGTTGCATTTGTTCCGCCTGTGTCAATTAAGGACCGTTCGTTGCATTGGACCCTGGTCAAGTCACAGATTTATTGTCCTGAGCATATACTAGCGGATGGGGGCTAGGAAGACTTGTTTCTCTCCTGTCGTGGGTTCCGGCTCTTTCCGGACCGGCTTTTTAGGGTGGTTATATATATTGGGTTGAGGAGGTCTAAGCACCATACTGAGGCCGGGCCTGCAGTGTTGGGGGCTTAGAGTCCGAGCTTGGACGGGGACCTGGACCCCTTGACAGGAGTGGAACGGGTTGGTCTTGCTTGTGCCCGGGGTACAAGCAAGGCGTGTGTTTTCGGGGCACCCAGCTGGGCACATTGATTCGCGAATCGCCGTTTCTGCGTGACGGTACGGCTTGACTACGCTCTGGCATCGTAGTAAGAACTGCAGTTGAAAGAGAAAGAAATGGTTTAAGTTTGCTCAACCCTGCTTGATTATAGACTAGGTGCTTACTTAGAAGGTTGGATATGAAATAAAATACGGCTATTAAAAGTAAGAAATTAAGGACACACTTTAGCGCTGCTTCTTGCAAACAGAAAACCCACAAGCCAGAAAGCCTTGCATAATCCTTGGAGTCTTTTTCTTTCCTCCTGACGGGTAAGTCTTGCGGAGTACAATTGAGTACTCAGGGTTTGTTCCACCCTGTTGCAGGTGACAGGTGCTGAGGAGCTGACACTTGTGTGTGGAAACCTCCTGGTGGGCTCAGCGAGGATTTCCTTTGCGATGCGGAGTAGAGTTATTTATTGAAACTCTCACCAAAAATTTTACAAGAAAAATACTATTAATCTGTTATCATTTCATGCATTTTAAGCGTTCTTCATGTAAATGTTAACTTGTCATTAAATGGTTTCATTTCCGCTGAACTCTGATAATGTTTCTATTCCGCTGTTATAATTACATAATGAATTACTCTGATGTTGTACTAAAAATGGACGTAAGAAATGGTAAGGATGTTGTAAGCTTTACTCTCTCATTTGTGATCCTGATGTAAAAACGTGGATCTTCGAGTTCTCCCTTGCGGTGTGCTCGACAGAATCGCGTAATTTAGTGTTCTCCCTTGGTACTTAGTGTCTAATGGAAGACGAGTACTCTTGGGAGGGCATTAGATTAGGTGGTTCTGCCACAGGTGGTATCAGAGCCAGGTTGAGACAATAAAGCTTTAAGATCCTTCTTAAATTAAAAATTTGACAATCAAACCTTTTCAAAAAGTTAGGACGTTTGCATGCGAAGTTAAATAAGTATGCCCTAATACTATGGTTATGTACCTAGGATAGATGGCACTCTGCTGACTTAGTTAGGCCTAATCAAGTTTTCTGCAGGTACCCTAACCCCGTGCCTAGTTCGCTAGCACCGACTAGCTTCAGGGAGAGCACGATGTGCCAAAACTCTGCGAACGGTTGCCCTATATGGCGGTAACAGTGTGAGGACGGATAGGTCGTGCATTCTGCATACGCTGTTGTGCAATAGTGTTGCGGTCGACCAGTCTTTGCTCGTGTAGCCACGATGGTACTATAGTCTCGTGTGTCGCACACGCCTGTTGGTTCACGCCTGTCTAGCCCATACATTGTCGTACCCCTTCTGCGCTCTTGTCGAACCTCTGCCTTACAGTCGTACTAACCCTTTATGACCTCGATCACCGTTCGTCGCGTGTGGGTGAAGATCTTGCTGTTCACTTTTACTAGCCCCGTGCATGGCTCGTGGGTGGACTGTGACAGGACCACTGGCCGCTCTGCCTTTTAAAAGGGAGCCAAGCCCTGTCACTGGGTATCATCATTCGGTGCATCCTAGCTCACTTAGCCCTTTTCCCTTGAGCAAGTTCTCTCTCAAGCCTTCCTTGTGATCACCACTCACCACCCACCAAGGATGGCAGGAGTTTGGGTTAGCAGCTACTGCCTAAACACCGAGGGTTTTCCCAAAATCCTGTATGCCACCCTGCAAAGACTCGGTGTTCGGGAGCGTCCCGAGTATGAGGGTCGTGAGTACATGAAGCGTGGCACTGAGCGATGCAAGGTCACCGTCTACATTGGTAAGAGTGAGGAGTTTCCCGACGTCACTGAAGCCTGGAATGTGACCGCAACCGGGTTTCGCTTCGGCGACACCTACCAAATTGCGGCCCGCAAAGCTCTGCGGCATCTCTGCCAGATTTTTGAAGGGCCCATTACTCGTACCCCCATGCGGTTCTTTCCCCCTTGGGACAAGAATCGGTGGGTATGGGAGGCCCGCATGGAGGCTTTGCAAGGTCCAGACGTGCAAGAAGACAACCCGACCTTGGTGCACCTGACCTCGTACTTGCTGGCCCTGGATGAGCAGTACGACCGGCAGGCCTCGGAGCTGAGGGAGTGTCTCCACCGTGCTGAGGAAGCGGAGATCTTCTCCAGGATGCTCGAAGTGCAGCTTGCTGAAGCCCATGCCAATCTAGCAGCCGCGGAGAGTCGAGAGGCTGCCATGGCAGAAGCCGTCAAGGTGGACCAAGACCGTCATGCCCAGGAGTTGGAGGACGCCTATCTTGCCACAAGGGCCAAGCGTAGGACGCTCGCCACGGAAAGGCAGGAACCCTTAATCTTGGAGGGAATCCCTGTCCATCCGCTGGTGAGGAGGACTGGTGTCGCTGTACCACCAGCACCTCCACCCACAGAAGCCTCAGAGGTAGAGCCTTTCCTTCCCCTCACCCAGCCACTGCCAGGAGAAGAAGCGGATCTGCGTGCAGCAGAAGAGCCCCAAGAGCCCAGGAATGAAGTCATTCGCCCCGACGAAGTGGATTAGTCGTCCTAGGGGAGATGTAACCGTAGTTGGTAGTGTTTTTCATCAGTGTCCTCCAGTGTTGTAACCTTTTCTCTTGTCCTTCGTCCGTAGTCGTTGAGGTCATCTGGTCGTTGGATGCAAGTGATGTGTCGAGTAGGAGAGAGTGAGTGCCTGTATGTTGCACCCATGTACGAACTTGGAATGAGTATTTGCTTATCCGTTGTGTTACGTCGAGTTGCCTTTCAGCCATGTTAGACATGATTAGCGTTCTTGAGGTGACCGCAAGCAGGCTGCAAGAGGAACAGTTTTCAGATACAGCGGACCAGCCGCGATTGGATGACAGAGGACACTGTATCAACTAATTGTGGATGTCCCAGCAGAACACTTGAATCTCCTTGATTTAAATCCGCCTTGGGATTTAAGCTCCTTGTTCCTCATTCCTTGATTTGAAAAGGAACCCTTGTTGTTTTAAATTCTTTGCAATCCTTTTTCTGATTCTGTGGTCTATGACCCCACTGCTTTTGCTGCGAGTAAGTTGGTAATAGTTGCCTGGTTAATAACTTATGGTGCCGCGACGGAACCGAGGGCCACCTGTGGATCGCGACCGCATGGTTGTGCCTCTCGGCGCGCGCTGGTATCGAGGTTGTTGACCAAGCACTTTTACCGAGTACACCGCAGAACCGCTCTTGCTAAAAACGTTCTCCTTGATAAAAATATCCTGGTGTTCTAACGGGAAATCCATGACGGGTTGATGGAGTAATGCTCTCATGTTTGCGACCGAGATAGCGGGTTTTGGAAGAAGCATGTATGTTCCGATCTCAGTGTGTATGAAAGGCTTGTGCAAGTTGGATTCAACAGGAAAAGAGGGAAAAGAGCGACAAAGAAAGCATAGCCACCAGTGATCTGGAGTAATTGGAACACCGATGGGACGTTGCCCCTGTGTCCGGTGACCGCTCTACACCTGCCGGGTCGCTGTCACTGTGTGTCCTGTGGAAGCTGTCGGTGGCGGGACCCACGTGAGTTGTGCTCGAGTGGCCGTGGCATGGCGCCGCACTCGCCTCGCCCTTGCACTGTACACCCCTCTTTTCCCGGCACACTTGTCGGCTCTCGATTTTCACCCTCGTTCCCATGCTGGACCCCCCTCGTTTCTTTTCTCGCTGGTGTGTCGCTCGCATGCCTCCTTGCCGAGCGAACCCCATCCCGTCCCTTCTCTTTTTTCCCCACTCAAGCTCGCATAGGGAGCGCACCATGGTGCTGTTGTTCCCCACCTCGTGTCCCACTGGCGCCTCCCCTCCATGCCGCCTCCGTTTTCAGTGCGCTGCGCCACCACCTCCGTCCACCAGTCTATAAATGTCACCTTGTTTGCCTCTCCTCTATTCCACCTCTAGACCGGGAATAGGGTCTCACAAATCGATCTTCTCCGTCCGTGCTCAGGTGGAAGGAGCTCGGCAGCAGTTGGGAAGGAAGTGGTTGGAGGCAGGGCTACGAGATCCAGCCTTTGCTCGCTGATCTAGGGTCGCCAGCTGGAGATGTAGGTGTAGCACATCAGAAGTGATCTAGTTTCCAGCAAAGAAGTTCAAGTTCATCTCTGGGTAGTTAGGTTTTAGCGTTCACGATGTTCGAGTTCTCAGTCTCTTGTTTCTGGCTCTGCTGGGCATACGCCATGTTCTGGATAATCGTTTTCCTTCTGCTCTTTCACTGTCCCTGCTTTCGTCGTTTTCTAGAGAGGTTGTGAGTTGTATCAGTTGTTCTTAGCCGCGATGCCTCTAGATCCCCGAGGGTTGTAGTTTTCGAAGCCATGTAATCACCTTTTGTAATCTCCGATCTAAGAAGTGAAATCGTGTTTCCCCTTTTCTGATTCTGGCCCCGAATCTCGGGACGAGATTCTTTTAAGGGGGGTTGATTGTAACACCCCTGGTGTTATACGCTTGCTTAGCACCTCGATTAGGGTCTAAAGAACCTAAGTAAGCAAATTCTCGGGTTTTTCTTAAAAATCTTTTACCTCGCGTAAATGATAAAAGGATAATGTCGGTTAATTGGTTACTTGAAAAACATGCTCATGAAACCTGAATTAGTAAAATAGAACGATAGGTCGCTTTAATCATTTGGCTTGAAAGACAATTTTCTATAACAAAAATAAAACGTAACTTGGGTTTTGCGCTTAAGTAAAGTTTATGCGCGAGTTGTGTAGATGAAAAATACAACTTTCATTTTTGAACATAAATATCTTTGACTAGTGACTCGTAAACTCAACGATCGAATTCATAATTTTCATCCGACCTCGACTCTAGACCTCGTCTAACTTGGAACCGACGCTAGGCAATGCCATTTTGGCATTCGAATTCTAACAAAAATGTTTAAAACCTAAATTCGTGTTCTTGCTTAGCGGGTTGGATCGAAGTGAGAACTTGGCGTTGGTGCGAGCGTTGGCAGGTTTGGTTCTCGTTTTGGTCATCTTTTAAATTCGTCAAAACGCTTGGTAACCTACCGGTTTGGCCGTTGGCCGTGGTCACCACGCCCTTAGCGTGCGGCTGCCGTGCGCTGGGTGGCCGTGGCCGCTGGTTGCGTGCTGGCCGGCCTGGCGTGTCGCTTTGGCCAGCTGCGGCCGCCCGCGCCGAGGTGTTATCCGGCCCGGGCTCGGCCATCCGACGCTGCTGTTCTTCGCTGCACCGCTCTGTGCCGCTGCCCCCGCTGTCCCGCTTCGCGCCGAGGAAGGCCGCCGCGTGCTGCGCTACCGACGCCTTCGGTGAGCCCCGCGCGTCCGGTAGTTGACTTGGCCACAGGGCCGAGGTGATGCCCCCTGCCTCGTTGCCCCCGTTGGCCGGCATGACGAGACCGCCCCAGCTTGTCCTCGTCCCCTTAATCGCGTTGCGTCCTGTGCTGCGCGCTGAGGCGTCCTCGCCCTCTGTATCTCTGCCTTGGCGAACGTCGCGTGCTGCCCCCGCCGCACGGTCTGCTGCGCCTGGCTTTAGGAGGAGGCCAGCGAGCACGACCCCTCATTCACCCTCCCTCTCTCAGTCTTTCTCTCTCACGCGGCTGCCTACTCGCGCGCCGCTTTGGCCACTCCCTGTGGCGGGCCGGGGAACGTGCGCCGCTCCCTCCCTTCCTAACCACTCGCCCAGGGCATTTTCGCCCGATTCCTCGCGTCGGTGCGTGGAATAGGAAGCTAGCTAGCGGGCCGATGCGCTCTTAGCCGCAGTCGAGCTTGGTTGCCAGCCAATTTTGGCTTTCCCTCGCCGCCGGTCTTAAGGCGCCGCCGCACCGACGTTCGGAGGTAGGGCACGTAGAGTCGTTGGTTTTCCAATTACTTGTACCCGCAGAGCCGCCCTGGTACCCCCCTTTCCGGTGCTCGTCTTGTTTTGAACAGGGACCCCACCGGCGATGAGCTGACGCCACCTTGTCCATGCTGGAGCACCGCCACTTCGACCTGGCGCACGTGGCCAGCTCGGCTCGAAACCCCTCCGACTCAACCGTCACCGCAGCCCGGTCCGTGGTGAGTCCTGGATGCTTTTCCGCCACCTCAACCGTCTCGTGCGGACCCTAGGTCACCGGGGTAGGAGCGCCGTCGCATGGTCCCGCCGCCACCATGGACAGCTTTCGGTAGTGCACCGTGCAACTTCTTGTCGCTTCTCGCTTTTGCGCGTTGGCCCAGAGGTGGACGTCGGCCCTCTTGGTGCACCTTCGTGACCTCCGGTTGGCCGGCGCAATCGCCCGGTGCCGCCCGGTGCCGCGTCGTCATACGCAGGGGCGCCGGGGACTGCCCATTTGAGAAGATGAGGCACTTCAAGGGTTTAAACGGGAACCTCTACTCTTTTGCAACAGTGCTCGATGGCGCGGCTTAGTAACCCACTAGTCTAGGGGCTATTTTGCAAAAATGATTGCGCGGGCGTGCTCACGGGCTCCCCGCCTGGGCTGCTAGCTGGGCCGGTTTGCTACGCTCAGCCGCGCCCCGCGTTGGGTCTTTGGGCCGATGGCTGGCGCCGGCCCTTTTCATTTTTTTTTGTTTTTCAGCATATCAAGTAGTTTTCTTTTTCTATTAATGTCTTGAACATGTAAATTCAAAGTGAGAGGGTGTAGAAGTCCAAAAAAAATTATGAAACCAATTTTGTTAGGTTCCTAAAATCATGCTCCAACTGTTAGTATGTTTTTGTCCACATAGTTGTATAATGTTTTTAGAGTTCGCTAATTATTCTAAAATGCTTAATATTGCTAAGAATAAACTTGTGAGAATTTTTGTAAGAAATGGTAAAAGTGTTGACTCTAAAAATGTTACAGTAAACTCCTAATATCATTATCTACTCTCTGTAAATTTTGTAGTCCCAAAATAATCAGCTTGCTAGATAGCTAATGAGCTCTAGTTTAAATATGTATTTAATCGATAAAATGATAAAGCAACACCTCGGTTTGTATAACAAAACATTGGGTGGGAAATAATGTCTCCTCCGATGTCGTGGGTGTGTAGCCGAGTACGTTAGCCATCCGCGCTCGCGCGTAGCTTGAGAAGCGTAGACATATTTTTGAGCGTCGCGTTTGCCATCGATTATTTACATTTCCGTTGCATCACATTGCATATCATATAGGGACGACGTTGGATCGTGGAGTCACCCAGAGGCAGCAAAAAGGATGGTGTCCGGAGGATCGTGCCACCTTGATGAAATGCTAACTTGGTTATAGCTTACCCAGGCAAGCCCCGGTGCATAACCCCTATTATTCTGCACTTTATTTTATGCTTGTGCATTAAGTTTTAAGGAGTTGAATGAAACCCACTTGCATATATATCTTGATCCCATGAGTCTTACTAGTATGACAGGATCGTGTAGAATGTTATGCTACAGGACTCCGGTAGAAGTCGAGTGATTGCCTGTCACTCGCGAGAGATAGGAATTATAACATTGTTACTATTATCATGTTACCATCACATGAAATATAAAGGTATATGGATAATTGGAGACCGGGCGGAACGGGTTGGATGGACTTGGACCTGGTTGGGCAACAGAGCGGGGCTCTGGTTGCATTTGTTCCGCCTGTGTCAATTAAGGACCGTTCGTTGCATTGGACCCTGGTCAAGTCACAGATTTATTGTCCTGAGCATATACTAGCGGATGGGGGCTAGGAAGACTTGTTTCTCTCCTGTCGTGGGTTCCGGCTCTTTCCGGACCGGCTTTTTAGGGTGGTTATATATATTGGGTTGAGGAGGTCTAAGCACCATACTGAGGCCGGGCCTGCAGTGTTGGGGGCTTAGAGTCCGAGCTTGGACGGGGACCTGGACCCCTTGACAGGAGTGGAACGGGTTGGTATTGCTTGTGCCCGGGGTACAAGCAAGGCGTGTGTTTTCGGGGCACCCAGCTGGGCACATTGATTCGCGAATCGCCGTTTCTGCGTGACGGTACGGCTTGACTACGCTCTGGCATCGTAGTAAGAACTGCAGTTGAAAGAGAAAGAAATGGTTTAAGTTTGCTCAACCCTGCTTGATTATAGACTAGGTGCTTACTTAGAAGGTTGGATATGAAATAAAATACGGCTATTAAAAGTAAGAAATTAAGGACACACTTTAGCGCTGCTTCTTGCAAACAGAAAACCCACAAGCCAGAAAGCCTTGCATAATCCTTGGAGTCTTTTTCTTTCCTCCTGACGGGTAAGTCTTGCGGAGTACAATTGAGTACTCAGGGTTTGTTCCACCCTGTTGCAGGTGACAGGTGCTGAGGAGCTGACACTTGTGTGTGGAAACCTCCTGGTGGGCTCAGCGAGGATTTCCTTTGCGATGCGGAGTAGAGTTATTTATTGAAACTCTCACCAAAAATTTTACAAGAAAAATACTATTAATCTGTTATCATTTCATGCATTTTAAGCGTTCTTCATGTAAATGTTAACTTGTCATTAAATGGTTTCATTTCCGCTGAACTCTGATAATGTTTCTATTCCGCTGTTATAATTACATAATGAATTACTCTGATGTTGTACTAAAAATGGACGTAAGAAATGGTAAGGATGTTGTAAGCTTTACTCTCTCATTTGTGATCCTGATGTAAAAACGTGGATCTTCGAGTTCTCCCTTGCGGTGTGCTCGACAGAATCGCGTAATTTAGTGTTCTCCCTTGGTACTTAGTGTCTAATGGAAGACGAGTACTCTTGGGAGGGCATTAGATTAGGTGGTTCTGCCACAAAGTCGTTTTCTCTGACCAAGTAGCTCAGTTGACGCTAGATTCGATGATGGTTGTTTTTGAGAAACCTACCGATGATGAGAGACAGCATCTCAAGGCTTTGTTTGTGAAAGGCAGAGTTGATGGGCAGCCTATATCCAAGATACTTATTGATGGAGGAGCTGCAATTAATATTATGCCTTATGTGATGTATCGGAAACTTGGTAAGGGAGATCAAGACCTAACCAAAACCGATATGATGCTAAAGGATTTTGAAGGCAATGTGTCACCAGTTAAAGGGGCAGTGTGCGTTGAGTTGACCATCGGTAGTAAAACCTTACCGACGACATTATTTATTATTAATGGCAAGGGTGCATATAATCTGCTTCTAGGGAGGGACTGGATTCATGCTAATTGTTGTGTTCCTTCTACAATGCATCTGTGCCTCGTACAATGGATTAGGGATAAAATTGAAGTTGTTCCTGATGATTCTTCTTATATCATCGCATCGGCAGAATCAGATACTTATGAACGAACCAAATGCATATCAGGAGAAGTTTGGGAAAAAGAGTTCCTCAAGGTTGCTGATTATGAAATTTTATCGATCCTAGCAGTCGGTTCTGAAGAAGAATTTTAATGGATAGGTTTACCGATGATGGAAAATTAGGTCAAGGATTCACATCGGCTGATGATTTAGTAGAAGTAGATATTGGTGATGGTGATAGGCCAAGACCTACTTTTATTAGTGCTAAGTTAGATTCCAAGTGTAAACAACAAATAGTCAATTTATTAAAAGAGTATAAAGATTGTTTTGCTTGGGATTATACTGAAATGCCTGGATTAGACCGATCGATAGTTGAACATCGGTTACCTATTAAGTTTGGATTTCGGCCACATCAGCAGCCAGCGCGCCGATGCAATCCTAATATACTTCCTGATATTAAGGCCGAAATAACTAAATTAATTGAGGCAAAATTTATTCAGCAGTGTCGATATGCAGAGTGGATTTCTAATGTGGTTCCTGTTTATAAGAAAAATGGGAAACTTCGTGTTTGTATTGATTTCAGGAATCTCAATAAAGCCACACTGATGGATGGTTATCCAATGCCGATTGCTGATTTGTTGATTGATGCTGCAGCCGGACATCAAATTATAAGCTTCATGGATGGTAATGCAGGTTACAATCAAATATTCATGGCTGAAGAAGATATTCCCAAGACTGCTTTTAGATGTCCAGGTCATGTGGGATTATTTGAGTGGATAGTTATGACGTTTGGTTTGAAAAATGCCGGCGCTACTTATCAAAGAGCTATGAACTTTATTTTTCATGAATACATCGGCACATTAGTGGAGATCTACATCGATGACATAGTGATTAAGTCTGGAGATATCACAAAGCATCTAGCCGATCTACAAAAGATACTAGAGTGCACAAGGAAGCATAGATTGAAGATGAATCCTAATAAATGTGCATTTGGTGTATTGGTAGGTCAATTCTTGGTTTTATGGTGCATCAGCGAGGCATTGAAATTAGTAGGAAGTCTATTGAGGCAATCAACAAGGTGGTTGCTCCTGCCAATAAAACTGAATTGCAATTTTTGATTGGTAAGATTAATTTCATTAGAAGATTCATATCTAATCTGTTGGGTAAGATCAAGGCTTTCAGTCCATTACTTAAATTGAAAGCTGATCAGGAATTTAGATGGGGAGATGAGCAGCAGTTAGCTCTAGATGAAATTAAAAAATATTTAACAAATCCTCTAGTGCTAGTTCCACCTCAACACAGGAAACCTTTCAGATTGTATTTGTCAACTGATGATACTGTTATCGGCTCAGCTCTTATTCAAGAATTTGAAGAGAAAGAATGTGTTATTTATTATTTGAGCAGAAGGTTAGTGGATGCTGAGATAAGGTATTCGGCTATCGAGAAATTATGTTTGTGTCTATACTTTTCTTGTATCAAATTAAGGCATTATTTGCTATCGGCCGAGTGTACTGTCATATGCAAAGACGACGTGGTCAAATATATGCTGTCGATGCCGATATTAAGTGGTAGAATCGGCAAGTGGATTTTAGCGTTATCAGAATTTGACCTACGTTATGAATCGGCTAAGGTAGTTAAGGGGTAGGTTATTGCTAATTTTGTCACTCAACATTGCAATACAGTGGACTCTCTGGAGGTTGCTCCTTGGACACTTTTCTTCGATGGGTCTACATGTGGTGAAGGAGCAGGTATCGGCATTGTGTTAATTTTCCCTCAGGAAGGAAGTATGAGTTTTCATTGCCGATTGTTGCTACATCGACAAACAATCAGGCTGAATACCAAGCTGTGATAAAAGGGTTAGAATTGCTTAAGGAGATACGTGCCGATGCTGTTGAAATATTTGGTGATTCTATGCTAGTTATAAATCAGTTGGCTGGGATTTATGAATGCCGAAGTGAAGTTTTAATTTCATATTATGAGAGATGTCTGCAATTATTGAAAGGGTTTAGGAATTTTCATCTGGAACATGTTTCTCGATTGCATAATGAAGAGGCTAATCGACTAGCTCAGCATGCCTCAGGGTATCTGCCTATTCAAGAAGTATTAACATCGACAGTCGATACCGATGACTGGAGAAAGGAAATTGTCGATTATTTAAAGGATCCATCTAAAAAGGTTGAAAGACGTATAAGATTCCAAGCTACCAAGTATGTGCTCCTTGATGATGAATTATATTATTGAACCATAGATGGAGTTTTACTCAGATGTGTTAGTAGTGATGAATTAAAAAGCTTGATGGGTGAAATCTATGAAGGAGTGTGTGGAGCACATCAATCGGCTTTCAAGATGAAGTGGATGATCAGAAGAAATAGATACTATTGGCCAACTATTCTCGAAGATTGTTTTAAATATTTTAAAGGATGTCAGGAGTGTAAAAAATTTGGTAATATTCAAAGAGCGCCCGCATCGGCTATGAACCCTATAATTAAGCCCTGGCCGTTCCGGGGTTGGGCTATCGATCTCATCGGTCAGATTTATCCACCATCGAGCAAGGGGCATAAATTTATTCTGGTTGCCACCGATTATTTCACAAAATGGGTTGAAGCAATTCCTTTGAAAAAGGTGACATCGGCTAATATGATTGATTTTGTGAAAGAGCATATTGTTTACCGATTTGGTATTCCTCAAACCATCACTACCGATCAGGGTACTATGTTTACATCGGGAGAATTTGATGAGTTTGCTGTAAGTATGGGAATTAAAGTTTTAAATTATTCTCCATATTATGCTCAAGCTAATGGTCAGGCTGAGGCTTCTAACAAAGAGATTAAGCGCAAAATTAAAAAAAATCCTAAGAGGTGGCATACGGTATTAAATGAAGCCTTGTGGTCATATCGGATGTCGTGTCATGGTGCAACCAAGGTATCACCTTATCAGTTAGTATATGGACACGACGCAGTGTTGCCTTGGGAGATTAAAATTGGCTTTAGGCGAATACATTCTCAAGATCAACTGACAGCCGATAACTATGATACTCTTATGAAGGATGAGTTGGAAGATGTGGTAGTTCATCGGTTAAGGGCTTTAGTTAGCATCGAAGAAAATAAGAAAAGAGTAGCCAGATGATATGACAAGAAGGTAAAGATAAAGGAGTTTGTCGATGGGGATTTGGTCTGGAAGTTGATTTTACCGATTGGGACTAAAAGTTCAAAGTTTGGAAAATGGTCTCCTAATTGGGAGGGTCCATATCGGATAAATCAATCTGTTCCCGGTAATGCATATATTCTCGAAACCCTCGAAGGGGTTGTGTTTCCCAGAGCATTAAATGGAAAATATTTAAAGAAATATTACCCTAGTATCTGGATAGATGCATAAAAGTATAATTGCCGATAACAGTCCTATCGGCTAGAGTTATACAAAATGTCGATGTCTCATAAATTGCCGATGCAATAAATAAGAATTACAAGTTTAACAAGGATTGAATTGCCGATATTGCGCGCAGGCTAATCTCGTCGGCTTCCTTCATTTCTTTAACATCTTCATCGGCAACCCCCTCCACAGGCTTGAGTTTCTTCTTCAAGGCCAAGGCTTTGCGAGCTTGGACATCCCTTTCTTGCTGAAGGGCCTTGATGACATCAGGAAGCTGATTTTCTTCTTGTCTGGTGTGAGCTAGGGTTGTTTCAACTTCTTCCAATTTAGCTAGAAGAGTTGTCCTCTTTGCCGATAGGCCAAGAATTTTCTGCTTAAGATTAGCACCTGAGGTCTGCAAGTTGCTAATACTTTTGTGCTTCTCATCAGTAGTTTGTTTTAGCTGCAGCATTTCTTCCTTGAGCTGGGCTTGAGGTGCTCTATCGGCAATACGGTGAGTGGCCCGTTGATATTGCAGCTGTCAGCTCTCTAGATGGACTGCTGGGAAGAGGATTTCTTCGATATCGGCAGGAACTTGGCCACGGATTATTTTAAAAATGGCCTTTGCAGGATCTGAATCGTTCACCAATTGAGTAGTATCCTGTTGTAACAGATCCAGAAGAGCTTCTAACTTGGCATATATTTCTGCTGATATCGTTCCTAGTGCCAGGGAAGAACTTGCTTCTTCTCTATCATCATCGGAAACGTCGATAGCAAAAAAAATAAGCTATTGGGAGAATCTTGTTCCTGGGGAGAGAAGAGGAAGTCAGAGATCCTACCTAAGGATAGATATGAATATTATAAATCGACTAGGTCAATCGGCTTACCTACTTCAAGGTGATTTCCTGTGCTTGGCTGGAAGGAGCGGCTTGGAGGGTGCCATGTAATGGATCGGCAGAGCTTGCCGATGGAATGTCTTCTATGAATTCATTAGTGGTTGGCCCTTGGGGTATGATGGCCGATGGTACATTCTGTGTAGAAGGGTCAGCTTGTTCAGCTACGTCGGTTGGCTGGCTTGCAGATGTTGGGGCAGATGTGGGGACCAGCATGGACTTCTATCGTTTTGGCTGAGCCTCGGCATCTGTTAAAGCTTTGCGCTTTACTTGGGTCTCAACGACGGTTGGCTGGGGGGCATCGGCACTTGTTGGTTGTGGAGCTTGAGCGCCTGGTGTGCTTGCCGATGTACCCATTTGTTGCTGCAAAACAAGTGTAAGATTGGATGTTTAACAGATAAAATATAAAGTTAAAAGAATACCTCTGAAAGCTGATTGGAGGTAGTAGTGCTTGATGTTGGAGGAGTTGTCGATGACGATCCAGCAGCGGCTCTTACACCCTGATGGTTACATGTTAATATAGTTTGTATCGGCATGAGTAAAAATAAACAAGGTTATTACCTTAAAAGCCTTAATTAGGCTTGTAGCGGCAGCCAACGGAGTAGCCCTAGCTGTTGCCAGCTTTGATCTAGAGGTGATAGTCTTAGCACGGGTCCTCTGGAAAGTTAAAGCAGCTAGGGTGGGGGCGTTGTAGCCGATCAGTGATATTGGGAAAATAGGTCGGAGGTTGAAGGGTTTCCCACTCTTGCACATGGATGGTACTGGGTCATCAACCTGTCACAAGAAAGATTAGCTGCCAATATATGAAAGAGAAAAAACAGAAGGGAGTTAAAAGAAACTTACTGCATCATCGGGAATGGCGTATTCAGGATCGATCATGTGCCGATATGTATGGACGGATGTTACAAATAGTTGTTCCTTCCATTCTCGCCACCATTGCTAATATGACTCGGTGATAAAAGATGCTGGTGACCAGATGGAAAGATCAACGTCTGAGATATCGGCATCGGGGGTAAGTCTCACTACCCTGCTCTATTCTGTTCCACTGGTGATTGTTTCTCTGGGCTTGATCACATCGGCAAAGCAGAGTTTGATTGGCAGTTCCTAAAAGCCATTTGACGGGATACTGTCGATGGATTGTAAAACTCATAGGTGGTATTGGTATTTTTCCCGCTACCAAATGTGTTCATTGGGATCGCCCTGGGAGTAATGATGGCCATCATGAGCTCATTATCTTGGTTCCGCTCGTCATCGGTAAAGTTGAAGAGAAGGGAAAACTTGTTCTCTTCATCAATATAGGGTACCCAAGCCCTATGATCACGAGGAAGGCCATTATAGAAGTTTTGGAAGAATCTACCGATCTAGTCTTCATTGGCTTCTGTTCCAGGGAGGACAATTATGGCTTTGCCAAAATTGAGAGGGGAGCGTGTTGCCGATTCTTCATCTCCAAGGACGTAATCTTCGGCGATTTCTCATAGGAACTCTTGGGCGAAGAAATCCCACTGCAGACGTTTGTGCATATGGGCATTTAGCCACATGTTGATAAACCACCATGGGCCTCCTAGATTGCCGATGGGTTCGCCAAGCAAAAGTTTCTGAGACACTTGGTGAAGGAGGTGATAGGTGGAGCTCAGAAGGTATCGACCAAGCGGGAACCTTACACCATTGGCCAAGAGTTCAGCCGCAGGAAGGAAGGCGTTGGTTGGTCCTACCGATCGACCATAGAAGATAAATTTTTCCAACCATGTATTCAAGAATATGGCATGTTCCCTCTGGTTAACGGTCCCAGTCCTTTGGTATTCCTAGATGTATCATGTCCAGCCGCCGATGTTGTGTTTATTCACTTTATGTTCGGCTCTTCTGCCATAGATGGAACCCTCATCGACAGTTGAGATATCCAAGCCAGTAAGCATGTATACATCGACAAGAGTGGAGGTGGTTGGACCATGTCCGAACATGAAGGTGTTTGTCGTGTCTGACCAGAAGTAAGCAGCAGCAATCATCATTGATTCATTTTTCTGCATATCGGCAATGGATAGCCTAATGCATTGGTCTATCTTCCGTTCTGCCCAATATACCTGCATTGACCTGTTGACCCTTAAATACCAATCTTTCTACCCTTTGGTGGTTTTGGGCCAGGATCGGAATGTGTCTTTCCATAGATTCAGAGAAAAATTCTGGGCTTTGAAAGGGATTCTATTAGCTTCTGCGTTGATTAAATCGGTTGGATCTGGGTCGCCCATTGGACCTAGGCATTGGAAGTGTGGTTGATCGGTTGGAATAACCAATTTGTTGCGTAGTTCCTAAGTTCGGAGGATCGAAAGAATGAGAAAAAGAGAAAAAATTACCAACTGTATGGACTCGCAAAGACCAAAAGAATCAAGGTAAAAGTAACGGAAGTAGAACGAACCGCAGGGACGTCGAAGTTGATCGCCATTGCTCTGAGAAGGATGAGGGCGCAGGCTGGGGATTTGAGGATGACGCTGGAAGGGGTTCTTGTTGGTCAAGGTCGCGCAGTTGTTCGTCGGGTTCGCCGCCGGAAAGAGAGAATGCCAAAGGTTGGAGTCTGAGGGTAGAAGACGAGCGTTCCGGAGAAATCTATTTATAGGCTGCTTGGAGTAGGGGTATTCTGGACTTATCTCTATGCCGCGCGCGTGTAGGTCGAGGTGGTTCAGATGGATATGGTAACTGTTCGCACGATAATCAAGGGATTGTACAGAAGGTTTGATGGCAAGTAATCAAGACTTGGAAGAGATCTCAGTACAGAATCTTTTAGTTCTAAAATGGTGGCATTATTATGTTAAGATCTTGCTGATGGGTTGTTATTGTGGTATCTTAACCGTAATTGGGGCAAGAATAGTTGAAAGTTGTGCGATATTTACTGAGATGCGTAAATCAGAACTAGATTTGATTAGATTCGGCAACAGATTATGTTATGCTTGGAGAATGGGTTGAGAAAAATAGGTGAAGGCAAGCATTATCTGGAGTAAATTTCGGAGCATCAATGTTTTATACTCCGAAATTAGGGGACATGTGTTGACACCGTTTTTTTGGCACGTGTCAAGATGGTCAGAGTGGGTTAATCAGCAGGAGAAAAGTTACTGTGTACGCTGATAACCGATGAAAATCAGCTTGTAAAGAAGGTTGCCGATGAATGGTGGCGATATATGAAGAAGTTGATTTAGATTGAGGCGTTGCCGATAAGGTTAAGGATGTTATTGCCGATGCCGATGAAGGGAGGCTTGAAGACCGCTGCCGATGAAACAGGAAGTGTGCCAATGGAAAGGAGGTCGATGGGAATTCCATCGTAATTAAGGCGGACAAGGAAATAGATAGGAATTGATTTCCTTTTCTATGTTTATTAGAGTCTGATTTGTATAAGAGTCATGTGTTTCCTTAGATTTGGACTTAGTGTCCTAGTCGTATTTGGTTATGTTTCAGTAGATAAGGGTATAAATATAGATTGAAGGGCAATGTAATGAGAATCAATCAATCAATATCAAAAACCAGCTTTTACTCCTATTTGCATCTATTTACTTTTCGGCGACTTCGTCAATTCGTATATTTTTCCTTTTTTCACGAGTTCTCATCGATTCGGCGAGCTGCATCGCTTCAGTGCGACCTTCGACGATCCTCGAGTTCCGCGTGAGTACCTCTTGGCCGTGACTTCCGGGCGTATCGCTGTTGTCAGGACCAAAGCGCTCGTATCTTCATCCTTGTCGATTAACAGGTCAAATCGACTGGCACGCTTTGGATATCAATTTCGGGTATTAGCCCTTTGTATTTGCAGATCCACTTTTGCATCAACAACGTGAAAAAACGGTCCATATTATGCACAAACAATTGGAATTTTTTACAGTGTAAAAATGGCAGAGAAAGAGCAGCATGGACATATTATAAAAATGCATAGCAGGTTTGATTTTGAATCCCACACCGACTTTCAGTTTCCTCACATTCCCCCCTTGAGTAAACGGTGTGTATAAATGTCTAGCTTCTTTCTTTTCTTCCTCCAAATGGGCACGCAGCAGGTCAAATCGCGAACACATCTATGTTCTCTCCACCAAGATCTTAACAGCAACCGGTAGCTCTTCTTTTTTAGGAATACTAGAAAAATTGCCCGTGCCTTGCAACGGGGGTTGGTGACGGCAGAAACACAACAACAATCAACTTCACTATTTTAAGGAGATGATAATTCTTGAGCTAATAATCTATCCTAGTTCATTTATTTTGTCTTGATTTTGTAGATAATGTTGTTGGTTGTACTTCTAAATATTTTCCACAACAAAAAAATTATAGTCATTATGGACCAATTAGTAAATCTTGTTTTTTTCAATGAAACGGAATCCACCAATGCTTTTCAATTGGCTTTGTGTTAGCAATCGAAACTCTTGGGAGTTGGTACTCGTTGGACAGTGGTCAATCTTAAATCAATTAGAAAGCGGATTTTATTATAGCATGATGTATAACAAATTACCAATGCCCACAGCTCGGCTCTTGCTTGCAGTAATTAAGTTGCCATCGCTTAGCTAGCCATAGAGGTTGCAATATTGGTGCAAGTGCCATTAGTGCGAGGTGCATCGTCCCCATGAAAAACTTGCGCAGATCGTTCATCCCTCGATAATTGGGATATCATTTGTATCCAAGCTGATATCCACCGTGTTCACTTTGGTGCTGCTGAAAAGAACCTAACCATTATGTCCAACTCCATCAATTGGTCAACTATCTTCCTGGAGATGGCCAAGAAGAAGCTATATGTTAGTACATAGTACGTATTAGCGTCCACTGGCACATTATACCCAGCGAGCTTGCTTTCCACTAATGCACGACAACGTGGGTAAGCGAGAAGCACGTACTATACGTGGGTGCGCAGGTGCTTTGTGTGGAATTCCTTCACTAAGATCTAAGCCTTGGATGTACAACACGTGTTTGCCGTATTTTTCGTCTCGAAAATTGCTATGAGTTGGTCGAGCCATGAGCATCACGTGTCTCCGAGAGCCAATTGGGAGTAGGCAGGGTCAGATTTCGAGACGTTCCACAACGGTATCAATCGGGAGCGTGTACTCATGGCCACGCGTATACATACTACCTCATCTATTTTTTTCTCGTTGGTTCTATCCAAGCCGAACAACAAGCTTCAATTTTATTATTTTTATAATTTTCCCAACCGAACAAGTACTTGTTTGCCTAATAAAATAGGTGCCCCAGAATTCCAGTTCATCTAGGACTCTATTGGCACTTAGAATCTCTCTATCATCTGTCGTATGTGTAGAAAAATCTATATGTATACTTGGTATCTATTAATTTATATTTTTTTACTTATGGGTTTACGAGTAAAGTTTTTAGGAATATATAGCTCTTCCTTTTTCCTGCCTGCAAGCAGAGTAGCAGATAATCCATCCAGCTAGCCTTCCGGAGTTATCGATTGTGTGCCGCACATCTCTCTCCACTTAGTCTCCACATGTGCGACTGTTCATCAGGCCGGTCGCACCTGAAACCAAACAAAAGATGCTAACTGTTACACGTACTGTAACAGATTGCAGTGTTACTAAACCAAAATTTGAACCAAATAGCACCTAAATGTAAAGATGTAGGCATCCAAAAGATAGCACAATGTAGAGGCATAACTGATCATGAAATCAATAACTGCACTGTATACATTGTAATTTGTGTTACTCAAATTCACCAAAACCATGAAGATAAATTTACTCCGGACGACTCAAATACATACCTTTGTAGTCAATGTTGCCTAATAGGTGGATTGCTTATATTAATTCAAAAAAGGTGTTGCATTCTCATCTCTTCTTACTTATCCATCAGCTAGGAAAAAAATACTGAATCAACAACTTACCCTAATCTAGTGCTGGCACAACTCACTGCAATCAGTGATTTTTTTTTAATTCAGCTAGCTCACGCCTACTTTGCCGATACGATTCCCAAATTTCTCATGAAATAAATTCAGTCAGATAACTACTACCTTTTGAAATTCAATGAGAACATATATCTCACATGATTGTTGTTTCTCAAGAGCAGAACATGGATTTCACCAGAAAGAATTGCAGCAGCTGCTGATTCTCATTGATTCATTCGAAAGAAATACAGTATGCTGCTTCTAGTACTGACAGACTGAGAACCAGGAAGACACTCAAAACTAACTCAAAACTGAGTAGCTGAAGGAAGACACTCCTGCTGAACTGAAGAGCAAAATGCGACTTGTGCAGAGAAGGGAGAAGACAAGATATTGATGCAAGCAAGAGTTGCATCAGCTAGCACTGAAGAGAAACTGTTGTAGCTGATCTGAAAAGGAGGCTCTGAATAAAAAATGAACCAAATCAGCACAACAGGGCAGTTGAAGAGAAACTGCTGTAGACAAGATACAGTTTTAGAAACAGGCTTCGGAATCAAAAAAAAAAAGAAAGAAAAATGAACCAAATCAAAACCACTTGAACTGAGATTAAAAACAAAGCACTTATACTACACGAGTAATCTATTCCATCTTAAGAAACCCAAAAACAATCACGCTTTTCTCACAAATTGGTGCCTGGCAGGATTCAGACACCTAGCATCGCTGCTGTCACTGCTTTGATCAGCAGGAAGAGTGCCTGCTATTCGAGTAAGTTGTCGCTACGTTGATTGCTCTTGGGTCTCGGTAATCAGGGGATTACAGTGACCGTTGATCTATGTAACAAAACTCTAGGGAGAGGACCTGGTGCTGGGGACGTAACTGGTGTCGGGGACGTGGTGCTTCAACGGCCGCCCAACGACGGCGGCACTGACCGGCTTTGGTTTGCGCGATCGAGGTTGTCGTGCTTCAGGGGGACACGGTGTCCTGCTGCCCCAGAGACGGACTTGTTCTTCGGCTTCTTTTACAAAATCAATACCATAGAATCTCCTTTCTCTAGGTTCCACCCAGTTCAAGGGAGTCCTACGCTTACGCCCATACAAAGCTTCAAAAGGAGCCATCTTGATACTCTCTTGATAGTTGTTATTATAAGAAAATTCCGCGAGGGCCAACCATTTCTCCCAAGAGCCTTTGCACGAGATAAAGCAAGCTCTAAGCATATCTTCAAGTATTTGATTAACACGCTCCGTCTGCCCAGATGTTTGCAGATGATAGGCAGAATTGCGGATTAAATGAGTGCCAAGATTTTGATGCAAGCGCTCCCAGAAGCGAGCCATGAATTGAGGTCCTCTATCAGAAACAATGGATTTGGGCACACCATGGAGACGTACCACTTGTTGAAAATAAATATCAGCATAGTTGTGAGGGTGATAGGTAGACTTGACAGGGATGAAGTGAGCGGATTTGGTCAAACGATCCACGATCACCCAGATCGAATCAAAACCCTTCTCCGTAGTGGGTAACCCAACGATGAAATCCATAACAATTTCTTCCCACTTCCAGCCAAAAATAGAGAGTGGCTGCAATAACCCAGGCTTCATGTGAACAACCTTGACTCTGCAACAGTTATCACACCTAGCAACGTAGGCGGCGATTTCTTTCTTCATCTTGGTCCACCAATAATAAGGCTTCAGATCTTGATACATTTTACTACCAGGATGAATGGACAATCTAGAAGAATAGGCTTCAGCTATAATTTGATTTCTAAGTTCTTTATCTTTGGGTACTACAAGTCTATCCTTAAACCAGAGAATTCCCTTATCATCCACTCTAAAGTGTTTGTTTTCTTACTCTTTCATCTTCCGCTTGATGTGAGACACTCCAACATCAGTCTTCTGGAGTCAATAATTTGACTTCTAAGAGAGCAATCCACAGTAATGTTGTGGAGTACCACAGGATAAAGGAGATGTGACAGATGAAAGTCTTCACTAACCAAAGAGTTACAATGAGATTTACGGCTTAAGGCATCCGCAACCACATTTGCCTTTCCAGGATGGTAGTGCACATGAAGATTGTAGTCTTTGATTAACTCTAACCATCGTCATTGACGCATGCTCAACTCTGGCTGAGTAAAGATATACTTGAGACTTTTATGGTCAGTATATATGTTGCACACACTACCGAGCAAGTAATGTCTCCAAATTTTTAGGGCATGAACAACTGCGGCAAGCTCTAAGTCATGAGTAGGATAATTGACTTCGTGCTTTCAAAGCTGGCGTGAGGCATAAGCAATGACTCGGCCCTCTTGCATAAGAACACACCCCAAACCAGTGCTAGATGCATCATAATAGACATCAAAAGGCTTCTCGATGTCAGGTTGTGCCAGTACAGGAGCAGAAGTTAGTAAGGTCCGCAAAATGTGGAAAGCCTCTTCACACTTCGGTGTCCACACAAACTTCTCATCTTTTTGAAGTAGTCGAGTCATGGACTTGGCTATTTTAGAGATCTGGGATGAAGCGATGATAATAGCCAGCCAAACCCAGAAAACTTCGGACGTCTGTGACTGTAGTAGGTGCCTTCCAATCTAGCACTTCTTGCACCTTAGTGGGGTCAATCGATTCCATCACCAGATAACACATGCCCTAGAAAAGGTACCTTGTTCAACCAGAACTCGCACTTGCTAAACTTAGCATAAAGATGATTGTCACACAATCGAGTTAAGACAATTCCCAGATGTTCAGCATGCTCTTCTTCATTCTGAGAATAGACAAGGATATCATCAATGAATACTATGATGAACTTGTCCAATTCAGGCATGAATACCGAATTCATCAGGTACATAAGTGTGCAGCAGCATTTGTCAACCCAAAGGACATGACAAGATACTCGAACAAGCCATAACGAGTAGAGAAAGCCGTCTTAGGTATATCTTCAGGATGAATTTTGATCTGATGGTAGCTAGACCTCAAATCAATCTTGGAGAATACCTTAGCTTTAGAGAGTTGATAAAAAAGAATATCAATGCAAGGAAGAGGGTATTTGTTCTTGATGGTGACAACATTGAGTGGTCGATAGTCCACGTACATGCGTAGAGATTCATCCTTCTTCTTCACAAAGATAGCAGGACAACCCCAAAGAGAAGAACTTGGCCGAATCAAACCTTTCTTCAACAACTTGTTCAACTGAATCTTTAGCTCAGCCAACTCATTGAGTGGCATTCTATAGGGCCTTCAGGAATAGGAGCTGTACTCTAAATGAGTTCTATCTTGAATTCCACTTCACGGTTCGGAGGTAATCTAGGCAAGTCATCCGGGAAAATATCCGGAAACTTACAAACAACCGGTATATCCTCAATGGCCTTGGCTAGGGTAGCATTGGCCATGTTGTGGATAGCGATATCACGAGAAAGTTGAACTAGGAAACCCTTCTTATCTACAGGATCCCTCAACATTACCACACGGGTTGATGTATCAATCAACACTCCATTCCCACACATCTACTTCATTCCTAGGATTACATCGATTCCTACACCCGGTAGAACTACAAGATCCGCAAGAAACTCTCGACCCCCAATCTCAATCTTTACACCCTTAACTACTTGGTTAGTCATGATGTTGTTCCCAACAGCACTAATACAATAACCACCCTTGGCAATTGTAATTACATTTAGATTTTGCTCAGATACAAAAATAGAACTCACAGAGGAATGTGAAGCACCCGAATCAAAGAGCACAACAGCAGGATGATCATTAACAAGAAACTTACCAGCCGTGACCACTTCACCAGCAGGAATTTCCTCCACAGTAGTATAGTGAACATGCCCCGACGGATGTTTCCCTGCGAGTTCTACTTGGGAGGATAAGGACAACTGTTAGCCCAATGACCAGGATTGTTGCAATTCCAGCATTGCCGGTTAGATGGTGGGACATTGGAACTGCCTTGCCTAGAAGTATTCTTTGGCAAGGAAACTGTGTACCCCTTGCGAAAACCAGTTTAGCTTGATTCTTCTTCTGAGATGGGCGGTACCGAACATTGGTAGTAGGTGGGCGGTATTAAGTTTTGGACACCACTGGAGCCTTAGACTGGGAGGCACCTGCCTCAAAGTTTCTTTTATAGGTCTTGGAAGCAGCATATATCTTATCATTGTTCTCCTGAGTCAGGGCATCACTGATAAACTCATTGAAGGTGACACATTTACTGTTGCCCATAGACTTCATCAGTTTAGGGCAAAGACCCTCTTGAAACTAGCTATCTTCTTGGCATCCGTATCAACAAACTCAGGAGCATACCTTGCCAGGTTGTTAAATGCCTGGTGGTATTCATTAAGACTCTTGTTGCCTTGAGTCAGCTTCATGAACTCGGTGTGCTTGATTGCCATGAGGCCAGGAGGAATAAAATGGCCTTTGAAAGCATCTTTAAATTGGTCCCAAATGACCTCAACATTAGCGGGAAAGGTGGTTCTATGATGATTCCACCAGATGCCTGCAGGTTCTTGCAACTGATGACCAGCATATGAGGCCTTCAAATTTTCAGATAACCTAAGCGATTGGAATCTCTGTTCTATGGTGCTCAACCATTCATCAGCCTATAATGGTTCTTCGGCTTCCCTAAAGATAGGGGGCTTTGTATCCATGAAATCCTTGAAACTACTGTACTCATTCTGTTCAGGTCCCTGTCGGACATGTTGATCATCACGGTTAGCTAGTTGGCACATTGCCTCAGCTAACATGCGCTGACTTTCGATGACTGCCTGCATCAGCTCAGCTAGTGTGGGTGGTGGCGGAGGTGGTGGTTGTTCCTCATCCCCAAGGCTACGACCGTGACAAAGATTGTAAGCCATCTGCAAAATGCATAGCCAATGAGCACTGATGATGTGGAAAATTTTATAGATGAACTATGTAATTATGCCAAACTGATTCATTTTGTGAAGTTGTTCATTTTGTGAAGTTGTCAAAATGTGTAACGGACTTCATCATTACGTTCCTCTCATCGAGATAGTAAAAAAAACATGTATGGAACGTCTAATTTGGGGTCCGGATGAGAGAGTTATGCCTCCGAGAAAATATCTGTCTGGATTACCGGTACTTCCGGTCCGTACTTCCGGTCCGAGACTAGTTGTCATGAAAATGAACTACCGGTACTTCCGGTCCGAGACCAGAACTTCCGGTGGCTGGCGGAGGAAGGCATAGTTTGGCGTGAAAATGAACTATCGGTAGTACCGGTCAAATGAACTACCGGTATTACCGGTGGAGTCTGACCGGAAGTACCGGTAGGTGTTTATTCCGAATTTGACTTTCAGATCTCTAACCGATTTGTTTCTAAATCAGTTTTTGGATGTGAGAAACTTGAAAAATAAGCCTTAGAGAGGTTTTCTACTGGGATAAGACCACCCCTCTATATATATATGAGAGGATCATGGCCGATTGAGTCCTCACCTATCAAATCGACGTACACACAAATCAATCTACTCATTTTACCCCTTTTCTTCTCTCCTTCAACCTCCATGTTGTTCATCCCTTGATCCACGACCAAGGATGGCGTCCTAGGCTCGCCGGCCGACCTAGAGCAACCCGGCGACGTCCTTGCCCTGATGGGGTCCCTCCCGGCGAGAGCTTTGGCGGTTTCTTTGCTAGTTTGCCTGGAAACTAGCCGGTTCTTCGTCACACAAGCACGTTGGTTATCTTTTGGTGGTTTGTTTGTAAACCGCTCCATGCTTCACCACGTAAGAGTGATATCCTCGCTACGTTCTTCGGTCCGTGACGGCTCGAGCATCCAATGCCCTTACTGGTGTGGGATTTGGACAACATCCAACGTCAACAGTAGGGATGAAAATGAAGAAGCACGGATATAAATATGTGTGGTTTGTTTCCTTAAATTTGGCGTTGAATACAAATAGTGTGGGACGCGAGTCACTATTGTCACATGCATGCACACCGCTGCCCTACCCTTTTTCCCTTGTGGTGCGGAGAAAATCCTACAGCAGGCAGCACTGTCCTATATCTATCCCCACACCACCATCAGCACCACAAAAAAATCAGAAACCCAACAAGAACCACCCGTCCTTGTCTGCGAGCAAACGCCGCGGCCGGGGCCGGTTGGTCGGCTGTCGCTCCGCCAGTGCCAGCGCACCACACCACCAGCCACCAGGCAGATCGCCAGCCTCCCTCTCCTAGTCCCCGTCCCCGGCCTTCGTCCCTTCGCCTGGCCGCGACCACCACCACCCACCACCCACCAGCACCACTCCCCCTCCCAGGCTCCTTCCTACCCGCGCGCGCCATGGAGTCGTCGCCGCCGCCGCGGGTGGTGGCCGTCCTGGCGGGGCTACTGGAGCGCGCGGCAGAGCGCCGCGACGCCGAGGGCGAGTGCGAGGGCGCTGCCGCGGCGGAGTCGGCGGCGTTCTGGGGCCGCGCGCTGCCGGGGATCCCCGTGCGGCGGTACGTGGAGCGGATATACCGCTACGCCGGGTGCTGCCCGGCCTGCTTCGTTGTCGCCTACGTCTACCTCGACCGCCTCGCGCGGGGCCGGGTTGGCGAGGGAAAGGCGGACGAGGATGGCCAAGGCAGTGAAGAGGAGGCGGTGGTGGTCGGCATCGACTTGTACATCGTGCACCGCCTCCTCATCACCTCCGTCTTGGTCGCCGCCAAGTTCATGGACGACAGGTGAGTATACTCTATAGTTAGCTACAAAACAAGTTATTTTGTAGCCACCTCTATTTACGATAATTTTATATACTAATTTACGACAATGTCAGTATATATTTACGATAGTTGAATTACTATAACACATAGGGATATTTACCATAATGTTATAGTAAACCACTTAGTAAGAGTTACTATAATCTCGTAAATTAACATAGCAATTATCGTAACTCAAAGTGGCTACAGAATAAGTTATTCTGTAGCCAACTGTAGGGTATATATATATATATATATATATATATATATATATATATATATATATATATATATATATATATATATATATAATCTCCGAGCTCCGGCTGAGCAGAGCAGGTAGCCGTAGCCATTTGTGCATCCTGACCTGGGCCTTGCTTAGATTACCCTAAAAATTAGAATTTTTTCACTTTCTCCGTCACATTAATCTTTGGAAGCATACATGAAGCAGTAAATATAGATAAAAATAATAACTAATTGCACAGTTTGATTGTAAATCACGAGATGAATCTTTTAACCCTAGTTAATTCATAGTTGGATAAAGTTTGTCAAATACAAACGAAATACTACAATTCCAAATTTTTCTAACTTCTTCAATCTAAACAAGGCCTTGCTATACCGAAATAACAGCCCAGCCGATAGCGGTAGGTGGTGTCGTGTGTGTGCGGTGTCATCAGTTGGGACGTCCAGCTCACTCGCTCGCCAGACTAGCTAGGGCCATGTTTAGTTTCTAATTTTTTTAAAAAGCACTATAGCATTTTTGTTTGTATTTGACAAACTTTGTCCAATCATGAATTAACTAGGCTCAAAAGATTCGTCTCGACATTTACAGACAAACTGTGCAATTAATTATTTTTTTACCTACATTTAATGCTCCATACATATACCGGCATATGCGATATGACGGGAAATCTTGAAAACTTTTTGCATTTTGGAGTGAACTAAACGAGACCTAGCTGTGATGTCGTCGCTCGCTGTCCTTCGTCCGGATCCCCATCTCAATGCACACTCATCGATTGCATTGCATTACATTGCATCCTCGATTGCTCACCTACCAGAGAGAAAGCGGAAATTTTCAAATCAAATGAAGAGAAATGCAGTAACCAAACCGACGATCCTGTTCCTGTCTTGCCTTCATCATCAATCATACGTCTTGTTGCTTACTCCTCATTAGTCATTTTGCATGATCTCATCTCACGCAGGCACTACAACAATGCCTACTTCGCGCAGGTGGGCGGCGTGGACGTGTCGGAGATGAACGCGCTGGAGCTGCACCTCCTCTTCGCGCTCCGCTTCCGCCTCAACGTCGACCCCGACACCTTCGCCCGCTACTGTGCCATGCTCGAGTGCCACATTGTCACGGCCGACCCCGCCGTGCCGTTGCCGCTGATGCCGTCCCTCGCCTCCTCCGACGACGAGACAATGACCTAGGAGAAGAAGGCCGCCGCCGCCGACGTCGTCGTCGTCGTCGTCCATAGTCATCATCATCGGAGAGCGGTGGTACAACAAATCATGACGACCGCCCAATGACGACTTCGGCGCGATTAGCGATGAAAATGAACGGAAACGGACGGAAAAACCATATTTCTACTTCTGTTTCTATATTTTTTGGCGGAAACGGGATCGGGTTCGGAAACGAAACCGGAATATGCGGGTGTACGGAAATGAACCAATACGGCCGGATATTCAACGGAAACGGTCGGAAGCCAGGAACTTAAGCCGGAATACCACACATATTTATACTCACTAATCACAAAATAGGTGTACCATAAAAAATATATTTTCTTGTAAATTTGTTGTACTTATTTAGTGTATCATAAATATTATTTTTATACATTTAGTCACGGTTACACATATATAAAATCGTTTGGCTTGTATCATAAAATTGTTTGTAGCTAATTGATCCAAAATGTACATTGAAGTATCTTCCTAAAAACAGCTCCCCTGTGCGATGTACAAGTGCCCGTCGGCTGTGCCTGTGCCTATGGTGGGCTGCAGTGTTGGGCTTCACTAAATGGGCTGCAGTGTTGGGCCTTCGGGACAAGATGTCAACATATGGACTAAGCTGAAATCCGGGTGAAATCCGGAACAAATCCGGAAAAAAATCCGACCAAATACGGGATTCTGAAAATACGGGCGGAAAACACCAGTCCTGTTTCCGTCCGGATTCCGAGTTCTTCCGACCCGCGACCCGTCCCGTTTCCGGATTTTTCCGATAATACGGAAACGATCGGGTCAAATATAGAAAAACGGGCGGGTCAAGATGGGAAAAATTCTGTCCGTTTTCAACCCTAGGCGCGATGTCCATGGGCTGGAGCGGATAGAGTAGAGGTGGGACGGGAGCAGAGCCCGCGCGGCGCGGAGGGGTGCGTGGCGGGCATCAATATCGGGGCCTGCAGTCGAAATCGGAGGGACAGGGGACAAGGAAAGGAGGAAGGGGCGGTACTATTCATCAACAGTAGCGATCACCAGGATTAATTAAAGGTCTCTATACATACATAGATCAGTATCAATATCAAGGCCAAGGCATGCTTCAAATAGACTGCCCATTTGCATTGGACATCGTTTGTTTATAATTATATGTATACAGAAACTGAAAGGTTTGGATGATACAGCTAACAATGTACTGTCCGTTCGAAAATAAAAATCAAACTGTCACAAGTCTAGTTAGGTTATACAGAATCTAAACATTGTCATTAGATACATCCATCAAAGTTTTCAAAAAAAAGATAGATCCATCAAATATATTTTTATAATGTACTTATTTGGTGTGGTAAATGTCAATACTCTAAAGTTAGCCAAACTTAAATAATAATTTGGTTTAGGATAACTCAAAGTTAGTCAAACTTAAAATAATAATTTGACTGAGTATGTAGCAACGTATGAGCAATTTCCTCCAGTAGCATGTCAAAGCTAATATCGGAGCATGCATGAACGCTGAACAGTACATATGTGTATGCATATGTAGAAAGCTACTTTTATTTATTACACCAGTTTCATTATAACCCAAAGTTGCTAGACCAAAGCTACGTTTATTTTACGCCAGTTTCATTACAACCCAAAGTTGCTAGACCTAAATCTAGGCAACTGCAATATTGTTAGGAAGTTTGGTTGCTGCCACAAGCTCACACAGCTCTAAACCTTAACTTAATCTACTCTTGCACCGCCCCTCACTTAACTTTCTTTTCAGTCCAATCTAAGGCTGTTAGGCCAATCACTTTAGAGTAGACCAAGTAACCTTCACTGCGAATAATGCAAAATCAGTCTTTATCTCTTGATTAGCATGCCCGTGCATGTTCGCCTTGAAGGAACAGCAATGGAGGCATGACTCTTTGGCTACCTTGAACCTCAAATCTATCTCAGAATCCTCAACTACAGCAACCACAAACCTCTTTAAGCCACATGGCTCACCAATAGCACCATCAAAGAGCCGGATTTCTTGACATATCCCACTGGTAAAACAACTGAGACGCATTTTGAAACTGTGTTGCATTTGTAATATGACAACTTCTACAGTCGCCTCGACTGCAGAGTAAAGACATGCAGCTGTTAAGTCAATTGCGCCACAATCACCATGGATGCGATTTGTGAACGGGCTACAGTGCCATGCGTCTATGTTATCTATAGTTGATACACCATCTATCAGCTGTAGATCTTCATTTTCATGTTTGCCTGTCTTGATCTTCATATCATATTCAATTAGAGTAGTGTCAACAAGTAGGGTTCCACGCTTAGGGCCAGACATGTTGATGAGGGAACCCTACAGAATCAAATAAAAGTAAGAAACATATATACTTTAGACAGTTATTTATAAAGACATGTTTGTAATTGATGGCCAAGATGTTTTGTCAGAATGGTTACAAAATACATAAGGCGTCAGAGAGAAAAATCAGCCCCCATTATTTATTTGATTTTGTTTTGGATCCTACAAATAATTAACTAAATAGCTCATAATAAATGAAAGAGATAAGATTGTAGTGATGGGAACATTCATGGTATATATGATTCAAAAAAATAATCATGCTATATATGCTATGCTTATAAACAGATGGAATCATAATTGAATAATCATGCTATATATGCTATGCTTATAAACAGATGGAATCATATTTGTGAGGTTTACTTGGTACCAACCAAGAGTCAAGAACTATTTTACTTGATTTTGTTTGGACTACATGATTGTTTCAAAATTAGACTAGTCTCAATGGTAAATAACTACTATTTTACAATACAAGACTTGGTATAATAGTGGCTTGTTGTCATGGACCAGATTTTGTCATGCCCCAATAAGAACCCATGGGCTCAAATGCGTCAAGCCCAGTGCTATCCACATGCCATTGGCAGATGGCGTCATGCCAGCAGCTGCTCTCATGATGCAATATCAAGACTTTGAAATATAATTGCATGTGTAGATGTTCACACCTGCTTCACTATGATGGGGTCATCCCTGCTAACATTGACGAAATAATTAAGTAATGGATCCAGGCCATCCCGCGCTGCTATGTATCCATAAAGCTCCACTGAGCCATGCTCTACAGGAATTCTAGCCAACCTCAATGAGAAAATTTGCAGCATGTGTGAAACACTGTGTGTCTTGCAAATTCCATCATGGATGAAGCAGTTTGTCGGATGTGAAAACCTCATTGCCTCCAACCGAGCTTCATAGAAAAACATAAGTATTATTAGAATCATAAATTAAAACAATAAGAAAAGTTTGATATGTGCAAAGTAAACATGGCGCTTGAGAATTCCATTGGTCCTCTTGGAAATTTTCCCCTCCCATCAAAGTGGAAACTATGTATGTTTTTTTTAGTAGGAATTTCATTCCCTTGAACATTATTTTGCCAATGGTGCATCCTGCTGAAAAACCTTTATGTGAGTTGCTGCTCGCAGGAGAGAAACCAGAAGCCTGAAGAATCAGAGCAGTGCAAGGACAAGGAGGATGAGTTGGAAAGGGGGGTTTGACAGTGCTCTGAGTGGGACAGTTGTAGTGGGTCGTTTGAGGGTTCGCTACACCACCTGGGAACTATCTTCTTTTTCTACACTACCTGCAATCTTTAGGGATACTCAAGAGGCTTAAGGCAAGGTCAACTCAATCCTGGGACATAATAATGTTGTTTTCGTCATTTGCTCTGACAAACCTGGGACGTAATAATGTTGTTTTCGTCCTGATACCACGCAAATGGACTGGAAATCTAAAAAGTGAGTGACAACTAATCACCTCAGAAAACAAAAGGCCCACTTATTTTATTTCATAACCCCCAAAACTATTCCTTGGTTCACCAAACTACATACAAGAAACACAAAGACAGGTCATTTCACCCCCATAATGAAATTTATTTTTCTTTTGTGTCTCTTTATAGAAGTCAGTTTTTATGTTGATTTTTTTCCTGACCGTAGGCAAAATCATACCTATGTTAGGAATATTTTGGTAATTTTCAATGACTATCTGCTTAGGTAGGGGCACACAAACCTGTTTAGCACTTCTAATGCATATGTCCACGCAAAAAAATAATAGAAGCCATAGCACAGGGGTATCACCTCACAAATTTTCAATATAAAAAAATGATTCTATGAGAAACAAAAAAGACATACTATTCTGGTGTGAACTGGACACATTTTCACGGGAAAAAATGGGAAGGTGAACATGGCAAAGCTGAACAGAAAATGGTTTAGGGACTTATATGGACAATCAGAAAACATTGGGGGATAGGAGAGATATAATATAATGTCTAGTGAATCACAACCTAAAGGACGTTGTCCCAACTCCTACACCCAGGTGAGGTGGGAGGACTGACAAGGTCAGACAATGGCAATGGCAAATGGTGCAAGATGCAATTTGCTAAAGGCATGGTGGTCCTACTTCTGCAAACACCATCACCATCATCAATCAATAAAAGTAAACAAAGTAAAGCAAAATTTGCATCGAGATTGCAGGAGAGAATGCATCTGTTTACGCTGTAGCATGAAAAATTCCCTACTAACAAATACAGATAGGAAAAGAGATTGATCACTTACTCTCACTACGGTCAGCAATACGAAACGCTCTTTTCCAGGAATTATCGATTTCCCCGTATATAGAACCGTCACGATGGCTGCTATATGGTAATGTCTCCATAGGGTCTACATCGTCATCGTCCATGGGGTCATCAGGTATCTCAGCAGCCAAGCACTCTTTATCATTACTACTCAGCTTACAACCAGTTATGTCCACAGTTTCTGCTGCTGCATCAGGTTTGCTATCTATGACCTCCAGTGCTGTCCTCCAAGCATCTTCATCACCAGAAATGGCATCCGTGCTTCCCCTCTTATCATCTTCTGCACTGTTGGCATAAGGGAAATGGCTATAACGAGTAAAGAGCTTATTGGTTGTGTCAATATTCTGTACTTTGTTCGTGTCTTGGGTGATAGCAGAGCCCTTGCCCAGGGGAATAATAAAATCATTGGTGGAAGGGTTGAGCTGTCGCGTGTCTGCTTTACCCAAGTCCTGGCTTTTGACGCCAGTGCTGCTGGCCATGTTGCGAGATCCATGAGGAAACCTATCACAATCACAAAGAGCATAAGAAGCCAATTTCAGCATCATACATTAATATGATGGTATAAATCGATCAGGATTTAGATCTTAACATGATATATCTAAAGCCTGAAATCGATTCATGTCTCTGCTTTGAGAGTCATATAAGAGATCAACGAAGGTTTCCACCAACTTGTCAAAAAAAAACGAAGGTTTCCCCACATCTGCCTCCAAAATCAGCATAAGAACGGGAAATAAAAAAAACAAACTTAGGGTGTCACAATCCAGATCCCAATCTCGAAGAAGAAACTTACCGGGAAACATGATGGGTAGGTCGCGCAAGCGATGATGGCCACCAGCTAGGCGTACCAGATGCCATGAACGAGAGGAGAGGTGGAGAGATAGAGGCCAGGCGGTGCATCGAGGAAGGCGAGGTGGGGACGTTGGAGCTTCTTGGGAGACGATGCATCGAACGTGTGAGGAGTTGCATCTGCACCATCTCGTATCTAGACGAGTCTTTTACACGTGTGTCATCGTAAAAGTTTGTAATTTACTGCGAGCCACTAAAAAGTTCAAGTGGTCATAGGTAACCCTAGGCATTCGGTCTGATCGAACCGATTGGTTCGGTTCTTCGGTCTTTTTGAAACTTCGGTCATCTAGAAACGAAGACCGATCGGTTAGTTTTAAAACTCAGGACTGAGTAAGTTCGGTCTCGATTAGTTCGGTTCGGTCTTGGTCATGACCGAACTAACCGGAATGTCACAAAGCAACTACTAAATATCATAATTTGTAGCAAATTTTAGCAATATTTTTTATTTCAAGGCAAAAATAACAATATAATATATAAATTAAACAAAGTAATAAGAGTGATGGTTGATATAAACTCATTAGAACAAATATTATATTACTAATAATAGTCTAAAATACATATCATGTCCAGAAAATGTAAAATTTCGGTTAGTTCGGTTAGTTCGGTTACCTGAAGGTAAAGACCGAACTAAGATCGGTTAGTTCGGTTACTCCAAACTAAAGACCGAACTTATGACCGAAATTTTCGGTCTCGGTCACTTCGGTCTCGGTCTCGGGTATTTCGGTTCGGTCTTCGGTTAATTATGCCCAGGGTTAGTCACATGTGCCACTGCTCCAAAATTATTTGCTCCGGACGCCATTCTGTCCATTTTGGATGCAAACGGTGGGTAACGGAGCTCCCAAAAGACATACTTGCTCTTAGGCTAGTAAGGTTGTATCCTAAAATTTGGCGTTTCCTTCTGAGCCACTGCCTGACCAGTTCATTTGGCGCCAAAGTGAGGTGCTGTTGGCGCCAAAGTGGCCGTGGTTGGCGCCAAAGGCACCCCTTGCCTGATGCCAATTTAAGCTGTGAGCCCTCCCTCTCCACTCATTTCACTCTCTCCTTCTTTAACATCTGAGCTTCCATGTCTGAAGCTTCAAGCAACTTTGGCGGGGAGGTACGGCGGGTGTTTTCCCCAACTGTGGTGTGCTGGCCAATCGCTTTGTGGCGAGGACCCGAACCAACTTCAATCGTGTCTTCCACAAGTGCCTTTTTATGCAGTTTGTGTTTCTTCTTTGAACCTTGTTATTTGAATATGGATTACACTTTGTCATGATTTGTTTGCTGATAATGTGCTGATGTTTTGGTTCTCAGGTTGGAGGTTGCCAGTACTACTAGTGGGAGGATGAAATGGATCAAAGCAGTGTGCAGCCACCGCCTCTGTTGCCGGCTCCTCTTCAAGCAGTCCCTGCAGCTCCTCTTCAGGCAGTGCCAGCAGATGCAGCTATCCCTACATCAACTCCATTGGCGGCCATATAAGAAGTTTGCCAGGGTAGTGGAGCAATGGAAGGCAATAGAGTAGGTGAAAGCAATAGAGTAGCGGATTAGCGGTAGCACTAGCACTAGCACTGCCCTGCCGATTAGTGTCAGTAATAACTGTAACAGCCCCATGGGCCAAGTGGGCCCAATTCAGATATGGGTGTGCCTGAGCACTGTAGCTAGCGGGGGTACTGTACATCTAGACTCCGGGGTACTGTGGCGTCGTGGTACTGTTCACTTCTGGTACTGTAGTAGCGAGTCGGGACGGACCAAATTCGTACCTAGCTCGGGTACTGTTCACACGTGTTACTATAGCTCGCAAAGCACTGTGCAAGCCAGTGTTTAGTACCATACCGTGAATCCAAGGATCGCCATACTGACATAAATACTAGGGCCAGGGACATGTAGTAACCTTCGGTTAACCGTTTTGAGCGAAGCAAGGACAAAAGCTCAAACGGGTTGCTACACAGGTGGGATCACTCCTCGGTAGAGTAGGCCTGGGCTGTGCGCCGGGCCTGGATGTTACAGTAACGGTCCTGCCTGCCTACTACCTTGGATAAACGTTTCCCGCCAAAAAAAGATGTAGAGAAGCAGAGTCGCAGACAGAGCAATGCGAGTCATGGTCTCATGGAGGCTGGAGCCGCGGTGAACTCATCACCATTCGTCCATTCGTTCACCACTGCCTTTCCAGTTTCCACTAGCTCCGGTACCTGCTACCCTGATGACCTGTCAACCAATTCGGTAGGTTTTCATTGGATTGGTGTGCCCTGATGATACATGCTACTCTAGCTCCAGCAGTATAGATGGCCAACGGGCTGGCACGGCACGGCACGGCCGACATCGTGTCGTGCCACTGTGGGCTCCGTGTCTAGCCTTCGGCACAAGGCATGGCCCGTGGGCCATTTTTCGTGTCATGCCGGCCCGCTGGGCACGGCCATTTTCACGTACCATGTCGGCCCATAGCACCCGATGATGCAGCATTAGTGTCGGTGGAGGCATCCACTCCATCACCGTCGCTGGCATCGACATCGATTGGATTTGATCCGTCACCAAGGTCGATACCGAACAAGCCGGCTGCGTCATCACAGATGTCGTCGTCATCCTCGATTTCTAGGTCCTCCACGGGGTGCTCGCCGTCGCCGTGGAGGGAATCCTCCCCTGACATGACTTCCTCGACCGTGGAAGGGCCGAACCGCCCGGGCTGTCGACCTCTAGCTCTAGCACCGTCCCTCAATGGCTCTAGCTCTAGCACCGTCCCTCAACGGTGGATGCTGGCGCTTTGGCGGCCTTGCCATGGTGCCTCCAGAGGAGGAAGACCCGGCGCCAGCAACCAACCTGCGAAGAAGAAGAAGAGAACAGAGGAATGAGGGAGTGACAGAGAGCGAAGAAGAGGCACAAATCTAAGGTTAGGGTTAGGGTTACGAGTTACCTGCGCCACCGGAGCCCAATGCCGGAGAAGAAGAGGCCAGCGAGCCAGCGAGAGGAGATAGACACCGATTAGAACAACGGCGAGCGGCGGCGGAAGGACCGACAGACACAACTCACTCACATGCTTCTCCGGAGGAGGGGATAGGATGGGAAATGTGGGGGTATAAACCCCTATACCCTTACGCTAGACATGGGCAAGCCCAGACCAGACGGTCCGGCCCATTACATGACGACGCGCGATCCAGATCATCGAGATGGAGTCTCACGCAAGGCATCAAACTAGACTTGGGAATCAAGCAAGGTCTTGGTCGGTTAGGTTAGGAATCCTTATCCGGCTCCATATGGCAATTGTAACCGGCTAAGATTAGTTTTCAGATCTATAACCCTGCCTCCCGGTCTATATAAGAAGGGCAGGGGACCCTCCTTAAGAAACATCGAAACATACTCTAGGGCAATCTAGCTTGTAATACATTGTTCGAGATAGCAATAACAAAGCAGAGCAGGACGTAAGGTATTACGCCCACATGGCGGCCTGAACCTGGGTAAACCCGCGTGTTGTTCTGCATCACCATCTCGTTCGTGGCTTGCACAGCTGTCTACCGACAATCTACTACCTTGGAAATACCCCTCGGTAGACTGCTGACCAGGTTTTGTCGACAGTGGCATGCCAGGTAGGGGGTGTGTGTACTACTTTTTAGGCGTGCGAGATGGTCATCTTCCCCGATTCCATGGCCACGGCGGCGGGCCTCACGTTCACGATCGGCAGATCACCTGGACCACTGGCTCCAACGACTTCGTCGTCACAACCATGGAGGAGGTGCAGATCCGATCTGCATCGACTACTTCCTCGACACCGGCATCGACTACGACTACGCTGGCTCTGGCTCCGCCTGCACCAGCATCATCACCTACCACACCGGCAACTCGTCGACTTCTTCCTCGCTACTAGGAGAGGAAACTTGACAACACCGACCTGATCGACTCCATCGACCGGCTCGGTGGCAAACTCTCATTTACCCTAGCTCTGGTCGATTCGCTCAAAGAGCAGTTTACCGAGCAGAACTCGAACGGCTACAACATATCTACTCAACCTGCTCGAGCCACCCATTTTCAACGGTTGGGTACAGATCTAGTAGTCGCTTCAACTCCAGAAGGGCGCTCCGCTCGACCTTGACCTCGACCACGCAACTTCGTCAATATGGTGGGCTCTAATCAAGTTTCGATCCATACCACCCAAACAGATAGTCGTATGAGCTCTGGATCGAGCACCGCGTCCGGTGAGACTACTTAAACCATGGTATTACACCATGTGAGTAACGGTGACGAGGAGAGGCTATATCCTCCAGGCTTTCCTCAAATCCCAGCCTTCCCTCCAAGGCGTGGCGCCATGATCAACGTGGTTAGCCAAGATGAAGATCCACCTGCTGGGGGTGAGACCGATCAACAGCGACAAGAGCGACAACAGCACAATGCCAACCGAGCTCAACGTTGCATAGATGAAGATGCACGCCTAGCACAACAACAAGCAGACCATGACCAGCAAGAAGTTGACGCTGCAGTTAGGCGTAATCGACTGCAAGGGCGCAACCTCAACGATGCTTTCAACATGGTGGGGAACAGACCAGTATTCAAAACCCCAAGCGTCAACAGGCCGTCGCCATTGAAAGCCTAAAGCGGTTACCGGATACCCCAGAAATCCAAAACATCTGGGAGGATTTGCAGGCTTATCTCCAGGCGACCATGGTTCAGACCATTGAACGTGTCGTGGGGCCGTCCGTGTCTGGCGCGACTAGCAAGAGCCGCCAGCACTCTAGTCGACCTTTTAGGTCTGGTCAATGTGGCTTACGCGCACCCTTTGGCATAGACAACCGTGTTATGGACAACATAGCTCTTGGTGTCAATCCAGGAGCTGACGGAGGCAACGACAGCAATCGTGGAAACCCTCCCCGCGATGATAACCGCCACCTTGGCCACCTCCGCAATAACAACGACGACGACCGGTGCAGCGACAACCCGTGTAACGACCATCGAGACCACCGTCGTCAAGGACAACAATACGATGACGAACGAGATCGCCATGATGGCAATTACGATCTCCATCGCGACCTCAACAACCGTGACCTACGTCATCGCATTGAACAAAGAGCTCAGGACCATGCATCCCATGAAACCAGTCATCGCATGGAGTACGATACGGTCCACAGTCCCCCGGGCCCCAAGCAATTCACCAACCACCTACGACAGGTCATCTGGCCTAGAGGTTTTAAGCTTGAAAACCTTAACCATTACGACGGCAAGGTCAATCCCGAGCTATGGGTTCAACTTTATGAGACCGCTTGCAGATCTGCTATGGGCGATGAGCATGTCATGGCCAACTACTTTCCCGTGGTGGTCGGCCCGGTGGGGCACCAATGGCTTGTCAGTCTCCTAGAGAACCACTTCAACTCCTGGTATGCTTTGTGTCGAGCCTTTGTCAAAAACTTCATTGCTACCTGTGAACAGCCAGGCAACAAGTATGACCTTCAGCGCATCCGCGACGCCAGGGACGAACCATTGCGCGAGTACATCCGATGCTTCTCGGATATGCACATCAGGATTCCCAGGATCACCGACAACAAGGCTATTGAAGCCTTCATCACAGGTCTGCGCTACCACAACGACCTCAGGGACAAGCTCCTTCGTAAACGGCCTATAACGGTAGTTGACCTCCTCACCACCACCAAGAAGTATGCGGATGCCGACGACGCCAAGAAGCTGCTATACGAGGGCACCGGTAAAGCACCGTACTCTCCACGACGCGACGACTATCGCGACAACCGCCGCCACGACGACTTTAGAGGTCGCAGCAACATCAGGGACCGCCGTAACGACAATCGTGACCGGTGCGACAACAGAAATCAGCACGGCGATCGCCGTGACAACTTCAAGGGTAAGCGTGCTCGCGATGACGACGGTGAGGTCAACGCTGTGAAAAATTTGGTGGGCGTCGCAATTATGAAGAAGACTACGCTAAAGCCTTGAAGGGACCTAGCCCAGCTCATCCTAAGTCCAACCATACGTTGGAAAACTGCAAGGTCCTCAAGGAGATCCACTGTCGCAAACAGGCCTCAGAAAATACCGACAAGCCTAATGACGCAACAGACCAGCGTAACCGCAGGGACGATGACGAGAACGATCCTGACAAGAACCCCAAGCACCAGTATCAGGAACCAGTGAGGCATGGGCAAGGTGTCTGTTGAAAGCAAACGTGAGCGGAAGCTGCTCGCCCACGCTTGCCTGAACGTGGCCAAGATAGACGACCTCATTGCAGATCTAAGACTACCCCCCTGGTCACACTGAGAAATCAACTTCAGCAGGGCGGATCAATGGGCCACCATCCCCGAACCAGGTCGTTTTGCTCTCATCCTCAGTCCCTGTATCAATAAAGTGTAATTTAACAGGGTGCTCATCAACAGCGGTAGTTCCATCGACATCCTGTTCAAGAATAGCCTGTCAGCATTGAACATATCTGAAGCTGACTTGAAGCCATACGACACACAGTTCTGGGGGGTCCTGCCCGGATAGAGCTCTACGCCTCTCGGGCAAATTACCCTACCTGTGCAGTTTGGTACGGCAGACCACTTCTGTACCGACTACGTCAACTTTGTGGTCGCTGACTTCGAGGGCACCTACCATGCTATCCTTGGTCGTCCCGCGATCACCAAATTCATGGTCGTACCTCATTACAGGTACTTGGTGCTTAAGATGCCAATGGAAAAGGGAGTCCTCACTCTCAGAGACAATGTATTCGTTGCCTATACCTGTGAAGAGAACAGTTTTCGCATAGCTGAAGCCCACGACCTCTCCCTGCGCGTGGCGGCAACGACGATGGAGGCAAAGAAGACTCCTCCAAACCAGCTGGAAATTCCAGAGCTCGAAGCACCACACGAGTCTATCAAGTCCAAGGAGTACAAGGAGATCCAGCTGGTCGAGGGTGACTCCAGCAAGACGGCACTGATCGGGTCAAACCTCGATCCCAAATAGGAAGACACGCTCGTTCAGTTCTTGAGAGAGAACATAAGCGTGTTCGCTTAGAAACCATCGGACATGCCCGGTGTATCTCGAGACCGGATCGAGCACTCCTTGAACGTCGACCCCAAGGTAAAGCCCGTCAAGCAGAAGCTGCGGCGGTTCGGGAAGGACAAAAAGGAGGCTATTAGGGTAGAAGTTAAACGACTTCTTGCAGCCAGTTTTATCAAAGAGGTGTATCACCCGGACTGGTTAGCCAATCCGGTTCTTGTACACAAAAAGAATAATGAATGGAGAATGTGCGTTGACTACACTGATCTCAACAAACACTGCCCTAAAGACCCCTTTGGCTTACCTCGCATTGACGAAGTCGTGGATTCCACGGGTGGCTGCGAGCTGCTATCTTTTCTCGACTGTTACTCTGGTTATCACCAGATCGCTCTCAACAAGGACGATCAGATCAAGATGTCCTTTATTACACCCTTCGACGCTTATTGCTACACGACCATGTCGTTTGGGCTCAAAAATGCCGGAGCTACTTATCAGCGTGCAATACAAGAGTGCCTCGAAAAGGAGATACAAGATGACCTGGTCGAAGCCTATGTAGACGACGTAGTTGTCAAAACCAAGGAATCCCACTCCTTGATTGACGATCTGACACGTACTTTGCAGCGCTCAATCAATATCAATGGAAGTTGAACCCTAAAAAGTGCATCTTTGGCGTTCCCTCTGGTATATTACTAGGCAATGTCGTCAGTCGTGACGGCATACATCCTAACCCAGAGAAGGTGCAAGTTGTCCTCAATATAAAGCGACCAGCAAATGTCAAGATGTTCAGAAACTTACAGGGTGTATGGCCGCCCTAAGCCGATTTCTATCTCGATTTGGTGACAAGGGCTTACCTTTTTTCAAGTTACTCAAGGCAGGCGAGAAGTTTGAGTGGTCGCAGGAAGCAGATATTGCCTTTACACAGCTGAAGCGTACCTTGCATCACCTTTGTAATAGATGTAAGTCTTGATGTAAATATGTTTCGATATATAATAAAGCATTGTTTCTTTGATAATCTCCATATCTGTTGCTATATGTGTCGTGTGGACACCCTGGGCACACATATAGTGAGTACTTGGTCTTTTTGGGAAACTGGGTGCTACAAATGGTGTCAGAATCAAACCCACCACGGAGAGCCTTGCAATGCACCTGCATACCATAAGCCAGGTTTGCTGTCGCTGCGCTGGCCGTGAGAGCAGAGGTCAGCGAGATCCCATTGAGCTCCGTCCGCCGCCTCAGCATCGGGAAGGTGTGGTTGAATCATCTGTTCTCCACGCAACCTGAAAGAACAACATTGTGCAGGGCAGCATCCTTGGGGAACCTCGCGAGCAGAAACACCCTCATGGCGTCCTCGACATGACCACAGCTCATGTAGAGATCAACGAGCGCGGTGGCCAACGTCGACGTCAGCGTGGCACGAGACGACGCCCCGCGCGTGGAGCTGGCGGCTGGGGCGGGTAGCGTGCGACGTGGCGCACGCCTTGAGCATGGTGCAGAGCGTGGCGAGCGTGGGCGGGAGCCCAGAGGCGGCCATCCCACGGAAGGCCGCCCCGGGGCGCGCGTGGCGCACGAGGCAGGCCAGGAGCGCGTTCCATGCGACGGCGTCCCACGCGGGCATTTCGTCGAACAGGCACGACACGACGCCCGGGATCCCCGCGGTCGCATAGGCGGTGAGGAGGGCCGTTGCCGTGACCGGGACAGGACTTGAGAGGGAGGAGGACTTGAACAGCGTGGCGTGGGGGGCAGCGGCAGAGAGGGAGGAGGGGTGGGAGGAGAGGAGGCGGAGCAGGGTGGGCACCAGAGACGGCCGCGGAGCACGCGCCATCTCATCGAGCGAAGCGAACGAGTTGAGTCTCCTCCGGCCGGCGTCCCACAGAAACAGAGCGGCGAGGCCGCCAGTCTGTAATAATAAGAACACAAAAAGGACAAAGTGGAAAGTTGAAATCAACTAAGATTGTTGTCATAACTTTCTTTTATGTTGGAATTATAGTCTCTTGTGCTGCTAGCTGAAGAATGAATAAGCTCCTTTATCCATTTCAATTCAATGCGTGGTATTGCTTATTGAAATTGGCAAGAGGTAAGGACTAAGGACAATATTTGCGTGCACATTTTATATCTCAATTATTTGGGCAGTTAGCTAGTATTTGTTGGCTACTTGTTTAATTAGATTTTGGCTAGGGATAAGATAATTGCGTATTACTGAACTGAGCTAAGTGTAGACTGTAGACGCATGGGATTCTCAGTATGCTGTGTATCCTGATGGAATATTGTTAAGTCTCTTTTTAAAGCGCTGAATAGAATGGTCCGTAATGAGCAAGATGACCCATTGAAGTTACCAGGGAAAACCAGACAGCTCGGCCTCATTGTAAGTTTTTTTTTCTTCTCCTGATAGTTTTGACTTTCCTCTATTATTTGAGTGATGCCATAGGGGAGCTGATGTTGAAGTGTGTCTTAAATCTTGTTGGAAGCTTACAAACTCAGGCTGTCAGGCACTAGTACGTGTTTCTAGTAGATTATCATCTACGACTCTAGGATGGATGAGTAGTCCTCCTATATATAGTTACCTGAAGAAACTACATAATTTTGAGGTCACTGCTAAGTAATCTACTTGTGGTATATGTGTCGTTGCAGGTGTGCAGGGGCACGGCGGTCATGCTGGCGTCTCACCAACTGATGGAACAGATGAGCTTTGCACTGGTTGGTTACTTAGAACCGCGCTGCTGTGAACGTTTTAATTTTCACTGCACAACTTGAAAACTCGACCCTTGGTTGCTAAAGTGCTGCTGCTAAGTAACTCTGTTTTTTCTTATCTTCTCCGACACGACACCACTATTGAGTTACGGTGTGCCTGTGTTGTGTGCATGTTTAGACTAGAACGAGGGGCCGGGACACAAAGAAGTCACCAGCTGACCGTGAACACACACAGTCCCTGTCCGTGAGGCTTCACTTCAGGGCAGGTTTTTTTTTTCTCGAACATGACTTCACGTGTCATTGCATTAAGAAGAAGAAAGCCGAAGAACGGCGAGTACAACGATTACAAACCACAGAGAAGGTGGTTGGGAACCTAGAAACAACAACCAAACGAAACAGCAAGAAAAATGGGAGACAGGACTTCAGGGCAGTTTGAAACTTGGTAACGATGAAAGAAAATAAAAGTTGTGAATGAAATTATCATTCCATGCATAACCAGAACTGATGCTCCCATTATTAATTCTTGAAACTGAAATTCTGAGATTACTGAACTTGTGGGCATTGGTTGCTGATCCCGTAAAGGGCAGCACACACGTATACGAATGGAATGGAAAGTCTCCTGTACACAAGCCAATTTCTTCCTTCCTTGAGGTATGATGATGCAACTACTAGAGGATATACACAGGTAGTAGGTACGAGTAGTGAGTAGTAATAGTAAGATAAAAACTAGCTAGGTTTCACAGGTAGATCAGCTCAAGAAATTGAAGGCGAGATTAGAATTCAGAGGAGCAGCCATTTGATTTTTGCATTAGCTAAATAAGACGATCGAGGATGACAGAGTCCACAAGTGATGAGAAGAGCTGAACAGGAGGAACAGGGGAACTGTTGGAGTTGCACTAGGCAACTCTTGGCCGCACCGCCAGCAATGCCTGCTGGTCGGCGCCCTGTTCTGTTGGATCGATCGGGATCATCGGGCACACACACAACTGAGCTGAGCTAGCTAGCAGAGCATCGAATCGAAGAAGAAAAATAGAAACGCACATGCATGCAGACAGACAGGAAATAAATTGAACGCACGCATGGTGACTGCCCCTTCCCTCTTGCTTCACTTCACTTGATGCATGGTCAGGCGACGACGGCGACCAAGGGGCTTCGGACGGTGTGGCGGCTTGACGACCAAGTGATGGAGCCCTCGAAGACGGCTCCCTTGATGAGCGTGACCTTTGTCCTCAGCGTGTCCCGGATGTCGTAGGACTCGATCTGTCCCAGCGACGAGGAGCCTGTTCATCCGGCTTATAATCCGTCTTTTTCAGCTTATTTTTTCAGCCGGAATAGTATTTTTCTCTCACAAAAAATCAGCTAACAGTGTTTCTCAGCCGGCTTATCAGCCTAGCCGAACGGGGCCGAGAAAGTCAGCTCGGTGGGTTCCACGTCGACCAACACCAAACCAGGCATGGCCACCTCCACCTTGTACGTCTCCGGCAGGCCGTCGGCGTGCACGTTGGTCAGCGTCCTGGTCACGAGGTGTTCCTGCAGGAGCACGCTGACGACGGACGATGCTTGGATAGTTGAGTTGCTCTTGGGGGCACACCTCGGTAATCGGAGCACTGGACGGGTAATGGCCCGCATCGCCGTCTGGCCCAAGTTGTAGCACAGGTAGCCGTCTGGAGCCACGCCGGAGGCGACGCCGCTGGCTAGCCCGTTGACGGAAACGTCGGCGACGAAGTTGCCAGCAGCGATGGTCGCCACGTGCGTGCCGTGGCCGTGGTACGAGTCGTGGGGCCGGGTGGTGTCGTTGTCGTACATGTTCCTCGCCCCGATCAACTTGCATTGTTGTTGCACTTGATGGACGGATGGCACGACCCCCACCACCAGGACGGCGGGGCCTGGATCCCGGCGTCCCCCAGCGACGGGTGGGTGTCATCGATGCCGTGATCGATGACGCCGATGACCACCCCGCGGCCGCCGTTGCCGGGCGCCTCGCCCATGCGGTTGGGCAGTCCGAGGAAGGCCGGCGTGTGGGTAGTATGCGCGCTGTAGATGATGTCCTCGAAGGAGCGCACGAAGCCCGGCTTCGCAGAGACCTCCTCGAGCTCCTCCTCGGTCAGCCGCGCGGTGAAGCCGGTGAAGACCGTCCGGTAGGAGTAGAGCAGCCTCGGCTTGCCTTGCGACGTCGTCGCCGACGGCAGGAAAGTGAGGTGCCAGGCTCTGGCCGCATCAGCATCGGCATCTTGGCCTCCTCCTGGCGGCTCCAGCATGATCCTGGCTGGCTCGACGTCGTCCGGCTCCGGCTCCGGCTCGGCGGTGGGGGACGCTGGCTCGACGACGTGCGGTTCCCTCTCGTGCAGCTCGGCGGTGGTGGCCGCGACCGCCGCCAGGAGCAGCTCGGCGGAGGTGGTGGACGACGCTGGCTCGACGAGCGGCTCCCTCTCGTGCAGCTGGGCGGTGGTGATCATATCGTGGCGGATCGGATCGCCTTCTTCGTCTTTGGTTGAGCTAGCTGCTGCTTTGGTACGTTGGACACGGGAAGCTAGCTAGCTAGCTAGCTAGCGCACACCGAGCGCACCAGGCCGGGCCAGCTAGCTCGCTCGCTCGCTCACGATGGTTTCCTCCGATCCCTGCGCTTGTTGCAGTGCGATGGATGATGAGACCTTCCATATATATACAATTATTAAGGGGATCTCGTCCACCCAACTAGCTAGTATATACTGTAGCTAGCTTTCTCCATGTATACGTACGCGCAGGATATATTCTACGTACTGCAAGTGCCAACGACAATATAATATAATATAATATAATATAATATAATATAATATAATATAATATAATATAATATAATATAATATAATATAATATAATATGCTCGGCTAGCTAGTACAGTACCCTACCTACCAGCGCATGCATGCAGGGTTTTTTTTACCGACCGGTTTCCGGTAACCGCCGGCCTCCGGTAGCGGTAAACCGGCCCGGTTTACCGGTAACCGGTCGGTAACCGGCCGAATTCAAAATCAAATTCAAACTCTGCTTCGGTTCGGTTCGGGTCCGGTTTACCGGTCGGTTTGGAGCGGTAACCGGCCGGTTTGACCGGTTTACCGCTCGGTTTGATTTTGGAATTTTCTTTTTTCTTTTTTTTTTTCAAACTTCTATACGTATAAATAAATACTAAACGAACTCGAATTTGAAAAATTTTTACACCATTGGATCTATAAATCATGAACTATTTTTAGGAATTTTTTCAGCATTTTTTGTTTTTTTTCAAATTTTAAATTTGAATTTGGGGGCCTTAACGGGCCGGGACCGGGATTTTTTTTCTTTTTTTTTCAAACTTCTATACGTATAAATAAATACTAAACGAACTCCAATTTGAAAAATTTTTACACCATTGGCTTCTATAAATCATGAACTATTTTTAGGAATTTTTCAGCATTTTTTTTCAAATTTTAAATTTGAATTTGGGGAATACCTAACCGGACCGGACCGGAACCGGACCGGCCCGGTTAGGGCGGTTACCGCGGTTTACCGCGGTAAACCGACCGGTTTTTTTAACCCTGCATGCATGCATATTTGCGGAGATCGAGATGCATGTTCTAGCGGATGCGATGCACCGTCCTCCGTACGTCCATCGTTGGGGTCGGCCACTGTAACGGCCTGCAGAAAGCATGGAAGACCGACCCGGCCGCCCATGCAGAGCAAAGCACAGGAGGAAATTTCAAATTAATATTGCCGCCAGCGCCAGCCAGTCCATGAGATCTGCCTCGATCGTCCGGGCTTCCTGATCGATGCATGACATGGATGGTACTGCCTCCGTCCAAAAAAGAATGCAACTACGTGTTGCATGTCAGCAAAAGTAGTTCACGTTTGACTAAATTTCTAGCAAATACTATTCACATTTATGGCTCTAAAATAATTTATTATAAAAATACATTTCGTAATTAATCTAATGATATTTATTTAATATCATAAATATTGATACTTTTTTATCTACTAGTTAAGTGCCCGTGCGTTGCTACGGGTATACATAGAATCTCATGATAGATAACCGCACGTGTAGAACATATGTAAAATCTCATCCATTCATTAATAATTTATAGTTGAGTGTCCGTGCGTTGCTATGGATAAAATATCTCACAACAAACAATCACACATGACAAAAAAATTGTAGAATTAAATATCATCACAAATAATTAACATTAAAACACAAAATTGAAAACTAATTTTTTTAAATAAAGAAACCAGTACGTTGTCATTAACGTCACCCAAACAGAGGAAAAATAAGCAACAATTCATTGTTTTTTGTTTGTGAGACTAACATAGCGTTGAAGATAATCTCATACACCTTCAGGTATGTTGGCCGCGCTTTGGTTTCCTGTGTATGTGAGTAGGTGCAACAAGATGTGCACAGAGAATTTGCTTGGTTTTGCGTACTCGTGTAATATATATATATATATTTTATTTTGATGGCAACCAATGTTATTTGCTCATTCAGTGACAATTTTTTTACGTAAAAAGATGAATATTAATACGAGAGAAAAATGTATTAAAAATACTATAATCAACAGGTTTCAATTATATAATCTGTACATCCAATCAAAAACATGTCAACAGGTCATAACTATTTGTCAAAGATAAATTGGAAAGAGACATGTCTATAACACTTGATTTTGCTCCCATTTTTGCTGCAAAATTTCATTATTTATCTCAACATAGATAGTTAAAGCTGAAAAAAAGAAAAATAACTCCATATGACTGATTTTCTCTATCTGAATGAAAATATCTCCACAGCAACTATGTTGCAAGTTACATAACAGTGAATGAGAGATTACTTTGATCTATACCTTTTTGATGATCTAAATTTATGTCCACTTGCCATGCTCTGGGTGTAATGTGATCCAATTGAAATCATCATATAAGCTCTTAGCAGGAACATTAAGTTGGGGATCCAATTCCATTTTTGTAGCTGTCATTGGCCTTTTATTTTTCACACATCTGCAGGCAATATATGATTGTTTCTCTTTCTGTGGACATGATAATTTTCTGTGGTCATATGAACAATGGTATTCTAAGAGCATGTTGGTTGCTCTCAAAGCTACAAATGAGCAGTTTGCTTGATTCCTTGTTGCTGGACTTATCTTTACAAAAAGGTGATTGTGCTTGCCTGCTAAATTTTCTGTTTTGATCTCTCCTCAGTGACTCTAGATTCTAGAAAGGTATGATCGCATTATTTTCCTAAAGATGGGCCAAAAAAATAAACTTACAAATTCCTTAATTGTTTCTAAACTAAAAAGATAACAAAGTAAGTTTGCTCGCCCTGTTTTAGGTTCTGAAGCTGTTGATCTGTTTCGAGCAGGAGCGTTGTGAAGTGGTACATGTAGGATAGTGGATGTCATGTTGGATTGTTGGGAGAAGCAGTAGCAATGCAGGTTATAGGCCCTCCATCCCAAAGGCCACCAAGCAGCACAACTACAAGGTAATGAATTTTGTGCTGCTGCTATTCAGACAGGAATGATTAGCCATTGTTGTTTCTTTTGACCAAAATACTCAATTACTCATGCTCTTCTATCCTAAATCTGGAACTGAAAATTTTATTTCAAATATGTACTATTTTTGCTCTTGTAATCCTAGGTAGTACAAACAGAATGTTAGTTTAAATACGTTGGAGACACAAATATTTTTAAAACAATAATTGTTTAGAGCAATTACTACTTTTTGCTCCTATAAAGTTTCTTCCCGTTTATCATTGTTAGACAGGCTGTTCGACAAATCCTGTGTTTGGGCTTAAGTCCATGGACCTGGGCCTGGGGGTGCTACCGACCTAGGTTAAAAAACACACGGACGTTCTCAATTTGCGCCGATATGAGAACTCATTCAGCATTCAGAGTAACTTATGAGAACTCATTTAGCATTCATTGTGATTGTGGTAGGAAATTCAATCTTTCAACGGTGGCAACTATTCAACTCATTCAACGATGTAGAAATATTTCTTCTTCATTCAAAATGTGAGAATACGGGGAGGAATAGAAGAGCAAAGCAAGCTAACCTGGCCACCTGGGAGCGGCAACGCCGTCGACGATGGCAGTGCAGGACCGTTGCCCTATCCTTCGCGCACCTGCTCTGACGTCAGGTCCTCCTCCGGCACACCTGCTCCACCGTCAGGTCCTTCACCGTGCCGTACCCGAGTCCCTGAGGGTCTGAATCCTCTTGTTGCTCCACCACAACCGGAGGGAGATCGAGAGAAGACGTAGGTAGATCGAGAGAATACGCAGTGAGAATCCTAGATGGATATAACATATGTATGCATAAAGCTTACAGTGAGAACCGACCATCTGTTCCCCACCTAGCCACAAATGGATGTTCCGATCGACGACGTCCCCGGTCAGATCATCGTCCCATGGTACAGCAGCATCCAGAACGCACAAGGAAAGACGACGACGGGAGCTAGCTAGCCGAAGCCGAAGATGATGCGCGGAGGCGCTAGGTGACCTCTTGGAGCACTTGGCCTGCACGGCGAGCGTGGCGGTGGTGCCAGGGCAGTTGACGTCGCCGCCGTAGACGTCGGCGGACACGGGCAGCGTGTAGGTGCGCTTGTCGAGGACGCCGGCTCAAGAAGGCTCTGAACGCCGGGTTCGATGCGCCGCACCGGAAGGCCTCGACAAGCGCAGGCACGCCGAAGCCGCTCCAGTCGTGGTCGTGGACGCCGGTTGAAGGAGGCCTCGACGTCCGCTCGTGCCGGGAGGCGCCCTCGCCGGGTCCGCTGTGCCGCGCCGGGCGGCCGAGCAGGATGGCGACGTAGGGCAAGGACGCCGGAGCCGCGTCGGTCGGCTGTGGACGCCGGCTCGAGGACGTCTCGATCTCCGAGGGCTTGCGGGTCGCAACCGTGGGGCTGGCGGCGTCGTGGGGTCGTGGGGAGGCAGGGGCGTGTGCGTGGTATGGGTAAGCCTTGCGCGGTGCGAGTTAAGCATCTCCAAGAGTTTGCCAAATGAGATTGGCATCCTTTCAATTTTGGCAAAATGAGAAAATTTTGGTTCCAACAGCTTGGCAAATGAGGTTGGCATTCTTGGCAACTTGCCATCCACCGGCCTCGCACGCGCAAATATGCGCGCGCGGAGCGGACTTGGCATCCGTATGTACGAGAGAGGTGGAAGGGCACAAAAATAATTTTGTTTCTCTCTCAGGGTTCCTGATGTAAGTTTTTAAGAGGTGGAAGGGCATAAACATAATTTTGTTTCTCCCTCAGGGTTCCTGATGTAAGTTAGATCTGGGTTTGGCAAGTGAATTATACCAAACTCTTGGAGAGAGACTGTTTTTTTACTTGGCATATCTTTTTACAACTTGGCAAAACACAAGATTTGCCAAATGAAAATTGCCAAACTCTTGGAGATGCTCTTAGGAGAAGCGGTCCGATGTTTTTAATCAGACGATAACACGCCATTCTTTTTAGTTGCAGAGATAATTGATCGAACTTAAGATACAAAACCATGATACTGTGCTAGAATTACATTCTTTCTTATACGGAGGGAGTAGAATAACAATTAGTCAAAGATTAAACAATTACACAAAGAGAAGATTATTCATAAGTCATAGGACAGGGATTCGTACCTGGTTGCTGCCGCCCTCGCTCTATGCGGATCGATCAGGGATCACGTGCGGACGCCGGATCAGCACTGCAGCAAGCAAGGAAAAGATTTCTCTGCAGACGCGACGTCATCAGAGCAGATGCAGATCGGTGATGATGGTGATGCACCCAGTTCCAGTAAGCCTAACCTGCACCTACTATACTTGCCTGCACCCAGCTGCCTACGCATGCATGCATGAGCTCGATCGGGCAGCCGTTCATCATATCAACAGCCCTCCAATATATGGATATGCTGTCAACTCCAAGGCAGATCAAACAAATGGATATGCAAATCCACGTCACACTTAGGTATGTAAGCTGAGGGATTATATATGGAACGTAGCCTTGCTCCTAGCTTATTAATACTTGGTCTACTCCTTAGAGCATCTATAAGAAGAGCCTTTTTATTTATACCTTATTCGCTATATATTATCACTCGAAAAACACGTTTGTATAAAGATTGTGGCCTGGGCCCACTGGCAGCCGTGGCTCATGCACTGCACTGTAGCTACGGTTAGGCCGCCCACTGGCTTTATTAGGATCCGCTTTCCTTTTTTTTCTAAACTAAAAATTGTTTGTTTGTTTGTTGATAATAATTAATGATCCGTTTTTCGTTTGCAGCCAAGGGTACAGATGTTGATCGCAGAGCGTAGCGTGAAACATGCACAGGATCGGAGTTGCGTACGTTGCACCGCCACGGATGCTGGATGGAGCAGGAGAGGAGAGGACCGTTGGCTTTTTGCAGAGTGCATGCAGGGAGGAGGCCTGTGGGTGTGGGTGCACGGGCTGGGACTGGGTGGTGGCATGCTACGTGTCTGCTCTCTGCTGCAGCGCCACGGCAGGCACCAAGTCGCCGGTCAGTTCCCAACGGGCACCAGTCCACCACGGCTTAATTTTGTGGCAGCCCTACGGCGAGCAGTTGCTCGTTGCTGCAGAGCCTCAAGACAGAAACCTCATGAGATGCATCGGATCGAATCCTTCTATATACTCCCTCCATCCCAAATTATAAGACGATTGACTTTTTTAACATCAAGTTTGACCACTCGTCTTATTCAAAAAATTGTGCAAAATATCAATTCTTTTATCGTGGCTTGGTATATTAATAAAAGTTCTTCAAGAATGACTTAAATTTGACTATGTTTGTACAAATTTTTTAAATAAGACGAGTGGTCAAATTTGGGGTCAAAAAAGTCAAACGTCTTATAATTTGGGATGGAGGGAGTATATAAATGGATCGGAGGCAAGAGGACCACTCAGCTAGCTATATATGGCCTGCAGAAAGCATGAAAAGAGCTGTTTGGATTGACTCAAAGACATGTATGCCCTTGCATAGCCGTAAGCCATGGCACCGTACGTACACATCACTTGAGCTGAAAAGCGTTCAAACACTATTCCATGGCACCGACTGACGCATGTTGATCAAATTAAGAAGCGTTCAACAATATGAATTAAATAAACTAGTCCATCAACCCCTTGCTCCCTCACAGTTAGAATCTTAAAATACATGATCAATACTTACCATCTAATACATGTACTTAATTAAATTAGTAATATTTAATTACATATTTTTATTTTGTTCCTTTCTCTAATTGAGACATCAATAGATAGTATGTTGTCTCTATCTATGGTGATAAATGTATCAATTATTAATCTATGGTTTTCTTCGTTCATATCCATTTCACCACTTCCATGTACTTTCAATATCAATATGCAATTAGTTGAAACATTATCTTAAACTATGATGGTCTTGTTGTGGGCCATTCCTTGTGATGCTATTAATCTAAAATTTAGATTTTCAAAAATAATTCTTACTAATTGCTATAGGTTCTTTGTCCTTGAGTTAAACTGAAAATCTTATTGCATATTTATTAACTTTCATTTTTGTACTTTTTGAAATAAGGATTCTGGATTGTAAAATGCTCTCTTAATTACTACAGTGGCATAAGTAGTCATTTAAAACATACGACACATCACTTAAAACCACTCATAAAGCTCGAAGAAGTAACATGGTACATAAAGAGAATATTAACATTTAAGTGTTATATTTAATGATTGATTACTCTAAAGTAATCCCAAAGGATAGGAAGGTATAGCCATGTGTTTGGTACTAACCTTCCCACTTATGAAGATATTTAAATTTATTTATTAAGAAATCATATGTGTTGTTATATTATCAATAAGGATAATATTTTTGTTAAAATGTATAAATGTATCTAAGGTGAAACACATATATGTCATTGTTATTAATGTAGTTATAACTATTTTGTTAGAATTATTAGCATATGAGTTGTTGAGAAAATACTTTTCATGAATGCTGAAAAATAACATATATTTTTCACTCGTGTATGCATGTGTGCTCAATCTACATGATGGCACAATATGTTATTTTAATCAAATTCTAATATATTAGCAATGTAGGTCAGGGTAACATAGAAACATATATGCACTTTATGGTTATCTAAATATTTTTGTAGTTGAAAATATTGATAACTTAAATGTTGATTGAAGGGATATTTTAGTTTTTTTTATAAAAAATGATAGATGTGGTAATTTAGAACCAGATCTAAATGGTTATGCTAAATTATCTATCATAATAGTAGGTGGGTAATTATTTGTTAATTTTGGTTCACTTTAGATTATGCTTTAATGATGGGTACTTTAAATATGTATTCATGTGTTTCCTTATATTATTTTACACAAACACAAAGGTAGGCAATTATTTAAAAATAGAATAGATCCAATGGTAATCGTTCTCAATTATATTAGATTCTGTTGGACTAATATATGGCCATATATTTGGTTTTTATGAGAATTTTTATGTTTCATCTTTTTTCTGCTAGCATAATATGTATTTAGTTGAAACTTAATCTTAAGTCATATAAGTTCTTGTTGCGTCCCTTTCTATAACATGCCATATTTTAGCTTTCAAGTTTTGATGGAATTTTTCACCTATTTTTTTGTTAAACCTCTAATGCTTATTTTATATTATGTTCAATATTTTTACTTTTAAATTTATTTATTAGAAATTATTATTATTTTTTAATCTGGGGCCTGGATCGATTCGACGTTGTCTGGTAGCCCGCCTAGCAGCTCAGTGGACTCAGGTGCAGGGGATGACGTACTTTAGGTGTACCGGTACCAGGACCCGCGCCGGTGCAAGTGCAGGGCAGGGGCAGGCGCGGTGGCTGCCTGCACTGCACCCACAAGTCCGCGCGACGACGTGTGGCCCTGACGCCTCATGCCCATGTGGTCCCACCCCACGCGTCATTTTCTTATGCAAATGATTTGGTTGGTGTCACTCCCACCCATATTTGCTCGGGAAGGCCGTTACATATTACTCCCTCCGTTCATTTATCTCCATTATTTTAGCCTTAGGCGTAGTGACCAAGGAGCAGAGTAAATCCACTCAATTTGTATTTAATCATCGCGTGCTGAGCGCATACGAGGAGTCACAGGATAGGAACAGCTAATGAGCAGTAAAGAGACAATAAATACAGACGGGTGGTAGCCAATGAGCAGCAAACAGACAATAAATGCGGGCAAGTCCCAAGCTAATATGAAGGAGATTTTTGAATAAAAAGTTTTTGCTTAGATGAAGGAGATAAATGAATGGAGGGAGTACGACAGAATTCCAAAACTAATGTAGTTAGTTTAATATACATAGTAGTATCCGGCCTTTAATTTGGATAAAATATGTGCTGCAACAACACATGTGCACGAAAGCTTCCCAGGCACGCACAGGCAGCACAAAAATGTGCAGTATGCAACATTAAACTAATCTACTCCTACTATGTACGTACTCTATTAGGAGCATGTGGTAATAAGGTAGTAGTAGGCAGCGGCAGCTCATACATTATTGTTGCTTCCGTACTACCGTTTCCGAGTGAGAAGTGGCCATCACCTTGAAAGTGTATTTTTAGGTTTAAAATCTTCGTTAAGTGGTACATAAATAGTTCATAACCCTTCGTTTCGCAAATAGATCTGACGTTAGTAGCCTGGGGCATGGTCGACGTCAGAAGCCTAGAGCATGGTCGCTGCCCCCAACGAGGATGTTGGCCATAGTCGACGTCAGCAGCCTAGGGCATGGTTACCGCGGCAGCCGCTGTCAACAAGCGCCCATGTCAACGTTCCAAGCCCGGATGAGTACCACATGCCGTGATCGATATCGGGCTGGCTCATGGCTCGAGTTCACCCGCGGTGGTTGGGTGGGGCCTTGCGCTCGTCAGTGGTAGCCATGGCTAGGGTAGAACTTACTAGGGGCATCATCCATCGCCGACAGCCTCGCTCCGAGGGATTTTTAGCCAAACGGCACGTGCGAGCGAGCTTCATTCCGTGCACCGCACGTAACCTCAGCCACATGTATCGTCCAGGTTAAATCTATCTGCGGAATGAAGGGGCATGGACTATTTATGCACCGCTTAACAAGGTTTCGGACTAAAAAAATGTATTTTCAAAGTTGATGGACCGAAGCGACATAGACGCACAAGTTGATGGCCTAACAGTGCATTTTACTCAAAAAGAAAAAGAGAGATACTCCAGTGAGTTATGTAGGCAGGAACAGACGCGCGAGCCAAGTCCCGTCGCAGTCGCAGAGCACGAACCGGCCGGCTCACTCGTTTGCGTTGCTGACCCCAAGTCCGAACCGTAGCAACGCAGGCGCTCGTCCTTCTTCCCAATCCGGCTCGCTCACCATGTGGGTGGCCGCCGGTGGATCAGGACTGTGACGAATCGCCGACCCGGCCGTACGTTGCTGTTGGTGCCAAATTTGCCTGGAGGTCGTCGGTGTAGATCGCCGATAAAGTTTGGGCCATGCATGCGCCGTCAGCCAGGATGCATGCGTAGCGTAGGTGTGTGACGGGCCTGCAGCAAAGCAAGTGGATGTCGATCGCCGCATTTGGATGAGGCGAGCACACTTGACGGTGGATCGCGTCGGCCTGCGTGTGTTGTTGCGCTACATCGCGAAGCAGACCAAAGGAACGTGGCCTGGCTGACTGACACTGTTGAATCGATCCAGGCCACAAATTATTAGAGCTAACTAATACTTTTAATTTTCTTTTGCGATCAAATTAGAGCTGATACAAACATGGGCACTTTCCATTTTTCAAGTTCCGCTTGCTTTGCAAAAGTTCCAGTCTCTTGTCGCAAAAAAAAAAAGTTCCAGTCTCTTAGGTGTATTGTATATGCCCGGATTGCTTCGTTGCGAATATAGGATTACGTGCAAAAGTTCTGCTTACTTCGTTGTGACAACACAAAATATTCTCAAGTGGATCGGATCGGCCTTCTCACTGCCCCGGAGCACAAGGATAATTCTTGCGGTTCCTTTGGTACTGCATGGTCTGAGCGCACTCGCGCGTACACCTAGCACCACCATAGCAACTCAACCTACATTCTCATGTGGCTCTCTAAGTGATTCATAGTCCTAACATGAAAGAAAGTGAACCGATCACTTTTTATATGTACTCTAAGTGTACCATTAGGCCTAAAGTGATAGGAAGTGCACCACTTGTACGTCTCGCTAGAGTGATGAACCACTAGCCCTGACAAGATAAGAACTAAGTTGTCACTCTCATGTGACATCCGAGTGCGCTAATAGACCAACACTATAGATAGTAAGTTGATCCGATCGCTCTAACCATGTGTTTCTTTTTTAGTGTGAACGCGAGTTGTTATTTTTATTGTAAGGTATGGCTATCTATTGGAAATTAGTAGTGTAGAGTATGGATCATGATGAGGAAAATATTGGGGAGGGTGAAAAATAAATACATTACATAGATTTGGATGTAATGAACGTTGATAACATCCGTAGCGGCGGCAGATATAAAGAATTCAATTTTGAGTAAATGGTTTGCGAAAAGAGTGTTGCCATGGGCCAAAGTGCTCCTGCATGCGAAGTTGTGAACACAGCGTCGCATGATGAGCACTCATGCGCCGGCCTTCTCGCTGTTGCCTCGGTCACCGCTGCAGTTGTGCTTACGCTAATCGCTAAGCAAGAAGTATCCACCTACCGAAGTCTGGGAGGAGGTCGCATTGGCGAAGCGTGGCAAGAGGCGTAGCAGCCTACCGACGCCCCATGCCCCCATGGCCGCAAGTAGCCCCAACCGTGACGCATCGTGGCCCACTTCCTCGGTCAAGTCCAAGAGAGAAGAAAAGGAGGATAGGACGATGATATGTGGGCCTCACGTGTCAGCATGCTTTATGGGTATGAGTTTAGATCTACTTGGACTAGCTAGAAGACCGGACTATAAGTTTATAAAGACCAAAATGACACTGATAGAGATGATACACCTTCACAAGTTTAAAGACCGACCATATACTTTACTCTTTATTAATCCACTAGCCAGCTGCGTTGAGTGACATTGCCACGGCTGAACTGATCATGAAAAGGAACAGATCCCATGGAATTGCCTGCCTGCCTGCCTGCCACTGCCACTGCCACTGCCACTGTCACATCCATTTTGCCAAATGGTCATCCGAAAGAGAACCCCATGGCCATGGTGCGGGAAAAAAAATCCTATGCACTCGTGACATAGGTCAAGCCCGTCCAGCACCTCGATCATCACTGTCGTTGATGCAACCTGATGGACGCTCAGCAGGTCCTTCGCAGAGCAACCGTCTGGGGCCCCGCCCGGTGTTTTCGTCCATCACGACTTCACCACGAGGTTGATTTGCATGTGGCGCTGCACGGGACTGATCTACACCTAAGTGCATGGTTTCCCCCCCCCCCCCCCCCCCCCAATGGTGCAGTACACCAAACTGCAAGTACAAGGAATCAGAGCACGGTGCAAAAAGCTGTAACCTCATCTCTCTTGCTTAATTTTGTCTTTACCGGGACCTGTACGACCATGGCCATTTTGCATCAACATTGTGTCACATGCTAATTTGCCCAACAAATATTAAATTTCACTTCCTTATTACATCATTATAAGGTGAGTTCGACCAATTGCAAAGGTCCATACCGAAATAACCAAGCTTTCATCTCATGATATAAATTTTTCGATGTTGAAGGAGCAAACTACAAACTACTAGCATTATGTATAGGCCATGAGTGACATAGAAGAACTAATTGCATTGTCAAAAACCATCTTCCAACAAATAAGTCAGTTGTTAGCTCTAAGAGTGTTAGTGGGCGTGTCTATCCCAGTTCTATGCATTAAATGTGAGTATAGCACCGGGTTCAATACACTGTGTATGTGGATCTATGAAGGACCCCTTCCTATCCATGGAACCAGCTCTTATCTCCTCTCTCTCTCTCTCACTCTCACTCTGATTACTGAACCGGTATGAACGTTTCAGCTGCTGATAGCTATACGAGAAAAGTGCCATGCTTATGTTCCACTACTCAAGCTGGAAAAAAACGAGTTGCATTCACTGAATGAAAGCGATTCTACTACACTAGGGAACTCTCGGGGAAACGAGGGTTTCTCGGAAGTGAATATAGGTGGTAGCAGAGAAGAAAAGGCCAAGCTACCATATTAGGCAAGCAATGTCCCGGGCATGCGAAATAGTGGTAAGAAAGTTAAGTAGGTCACACAAATTGTTGTTGTTGCTAACGTCTAAAAGCACACACCCCTTATCTATACATTGAAGGCCTCAAATCAGGTGATGTCTTGTCATTGCGGGATCCTTTTGGAGACACACCCTCGAGTTTCCACAATGCGGGTTCTCCAAAACCATACATGTTATACCAAACAGGCTCATAAAGTCTCTTCTCCTAATTAATTAACGGGGAAAAAATATAAATCAAAACGGGCCGGTCTGGGCTGGGATCGCATGGCTTCGGCCCATGAGGCGCGATGGTGCGGGTGTCTTGTTGTGTTTCGCATGCGAGCGAGGCTTCTCGGTTTATGCTTCTCTGTCCCGTTGGTGGGTGGGAGTGGGAGTGGGAGTGGATGCTGCAGCTGGCAGTTAGTCACGGGAAAAAACTCTAGAGCTGGTAGGGCGTTTGTGGGGAGCGCTAATTTGTTTAATTCTTTGGAGACCCATGGCCGGGTCTCCGATTCGCGGCTGCCCGCGTGTTATTCGGCTGGTGCTGGACGTCTGTGCTGCTTGTTAGCGCGAATTTCACGGTGTACAAATGTGAAATGTGTGCTGTGGCCTTTGAAGGGTAGGCTGCTGCTTCCTTCTGCCTTGGCCATGTGAATGGTTTGTTAACCAAGCATTGTCTGCCTTGGCCATGTGAATGAATGGTTTGTTAACCAAGCATTCTGGTTGGTTCCACTGACCTGTTCAGTTCGAATGCACCCCCTAGCTTTACGGTGAACTGTTAAGACTCAAGTAGAAAATGCTGTTTTTACAGCACTATCAGCGCAACTCTCATCTACAAGCTAACACTACAAAAAAACGCAGCCTTTGCCGAGGGCTAAATATCAGGCACTCGGCAAAGGCCCTCTTTGCCGAGGGCTGGCCCAAGGAGCCCTCGGCAAAGAGGCCTCTGCCAAGGGCCTGGCCATCGGCAAAGAAACGGCCCTCGGCAAAAAAAAATCTTTGCCGATGGCCTCCCTATTGGCCCTAGGCAAAGAGTTTTTGCCGAGGGCCTACCTTATGGCCCCCGGCAAAGAGATTTTTCAAAATATATTTTGAGACACTAAATTAACTCAAACAAAAAAGTTTTCTACTATAAAGTTATCTAACTTTTTAAGATCTACAAAGTATATATTGGTCATTTCTTCATTTAACAAATCAATAGTAATGTTGTTCACAAAATCTACATCTCTCTAATAAGTTTTATGAAACTGCTAGAGATGATATATAAGGATTGTGAAATATGTTAGAACCACCACATCGGTTGAATAAATGACCAAACAATCAAAATAAAGTTTGTAGATCTTGAGAAGTTATAAAATGTTGTAGTTGAAAACTTTTTCATTTGAGTTAATTTAGTGCCTCAAAATATATTTTGAAAAATCTCTTTGCCGAGGACCATAATGCAGGCCCTCGGCAAAGAGGGTCTTTGCCGAGGGCCTACCTTATGGCCCTCGGTAAAGATATTTTTCAAAAAGTCTTGGATAGAAAAACACTCTAAACGAAAGTTGTAGATCTTGAAAAGTTATAAAACTTTATAGTTGACAACTTTTTCATTTGAAAGCATCTAATTGAGGATATTTATATTTAAAGTTTGAAATTTTAAATTTCAAATTTAAAAAAAGTCTTGGATGGAAAAACACTCTAAACGAACGTTGTAGATCTCGAAAAGTTATGAAACTTTGTAGTTGACAACTTTTTCATTTGAAAGCATCTAATTACCGATAATTGCGTCTTAAGTTTGAAATTTGAAATTTTGAAAAAAGCCTCGGGTGGAGAAACACTCTAAACGAAAGTTGTAGATCTCGAGAAGTTATGAAACTCTGTAGTTGATAACTTTTTCATTTGAATTCGTTTAGTGCCTTAAAATATATTTTGAAAAATCTCTTTGCCGAGGGCCATAATGCAGGCCCTCGGCAAAGAGAGTCTTTGCCGAGGGCCTACCTTATTGCCCTCGGCAAAGATATTTTTCAAAAAGTCTCAGATGGAAAAACACTCTAAACGAAAGTTGTAGATCTTGAAAAGTTATAAAACTTTATAGTTGACAACTTTTTCATTTGAAAGCATCTAATTGAGAATATTTATATTTAAAGTTTGAAATTTTAAATTTTAAATTTAAAAAAAAGTCTTGGATGGAAAAACACTCTAAACGAAAGTTGTAGATCTCGAAAAGTTATGAAACTTTGTAGTTGACAACTTTTTCATTTGAAAGCATCTAATTGTCTATAATTGCGTCTTAAGTTTAAAATTTGAAATTTTGAAAAAAAACCTCGTATGGAGAAACACTCTTAACGAAAGTTGTAGATCTCGAAAAGTTACAAAACTTTATAATTGATAACTTTTTCATTTGAATTCGTTTAGTGCCTCAAACAATCAATTTACACTCGGTTTGTTATAACATATGGGGAATCGAAATGAAATATAAACACAAGTGATAAAGGGTTGGAGTGGTTAGATGAGGTAAGTGAGAGAGAGTGTGAGAGGTCACGAGTTTGAATCCCACCGACCACGACTTTACAAATAGGGTCAAAAATACTGTGTAAAATGTTACAAAAAAATCCCGCGGGTGGGAGTGATGGCTCATCGGCGCCTCAAAAAAATAAAATTATTTTGCTATTTTTTCGGATTTTTTTTTCGATTTACATTTTGCCGAGGATTTTTCTTTGCCGAGGGTTTTTTTGCCCCTCGGCAAAGGCTTTGCCGTGTGCCTGATAAAGGGCCCTTGGCAAAGACCCCTTCGCCGTCTCAAAATTTCCCGAGGGCTCTTTGCTGAGGGCTCTTTGCCGAGGGCCGCCCTCGGCAAAGCCTCTGCTCAGGGTTTTTTGACCTTTGCATGCGAGTCCAGTAGTGTAAAAGTTTCTGCCGTGCTCAAATTGCGTGCAATCTGTGTGTTTTGTATGCGTAGTGGGTTATATTGCTGTTCCAGCCTTCCAGGCTTAGATACATTTGATTATTTGCAGTATTCATTAGTCTTCCATTCACTTCGACCATGACGCTTACATTTCACATGTCAAAGTCAAACTGACTCTTCCTAGATATCTGCTCATGTCATATTTATGGCCCACACGTTTTTAGTTCCAGCCTACAACTTAAGTTCCTCTTAGTTGGTTCCTCCTATTTTTAAACCATCGGATCTAGAGAAACGAAGGGCTCTCTTTATTTCCAAGCACGGTAAAATTTCTCATATTTCCCTCGCTCGTACACTTGCACGGGTACAAGAGCTCTACATCATATCACCGTGCACGCTGACAACAGTACGGGTGATATGACTACATAGGGCCCTTGGATTTTCTGTCGACATGTATGGCCATCTTTTGATTGATGGTCATTGCCTGTTTCCATCCTTCGCTTTCAGTTCATTCATTCTTTGTAAATTGTTGAAGACCCCGCCTTCAGAGACTAATACTGCCCTCTTTTCTCCAGTGATGTATTCATCACCACTTGCATATGCATCAATTTGTTTCAATTTGTATGTTCATGGTGCTAAGGGCTATATAAACCCCCTAAAGACAGCCTTTTGGGAGCCAGACACCAACGCAAGCAAATACTAAAGCTAGCAACACCCAAATGCCCCCTTGAGCACACACACTCTCTCTTCTTCAACCCTCCTCTCCCTCTCTCTATCTCTCTCTCTCTCCTGCATTCTTAGGCTTACATAACATACTTAACATGGCTCAGCAGCTCGTCGGCCGAATCACAATGGAGGTGGCGCCATCCAAGCTGCCATCGATGACGGCCAGGCGTGCCAGGCTCCCGATGAACCTCGACACGATCGCGGAGGACGACAAGGAGGTGTTCATGGCGGCCATGGAGTCATAGTCACCAAGGGCGCCGCCTCTGCGCAATGTGAGCCGCGGCGTGGAGGTCATCGTCGACACCCCTATGCACTATGTCGATACGCTGGCCTTGCTCGCCCCCATGGCGAAGACCAAATCCCTGAAGATCAAAGCCTAAGTTCGGTAGGAGAGAGATGAGGCAATCATGGGGTTGGATAATCTGCTCTCTTGTTTTAGTTCTAAGCATAATACAATCCCTTTTTGTTTTCTGTATGCTACAGTAGCTGTCAGTGTTTTCCTCGGTGTACCTGATCAGAGAGAGAGAGCGCTGCTCATGTTGGGGGCACAAATGTTGTAGCCAGTATTGTCGGATCCAGGATGGCACCGGGGGGGGGGTAATCCATAAAGATGTTGATTGGTAATGAAGATTTCATGGTAATTTGGAGTTGTTGCTACAGTAATTCAATGGAGAATTGAGGCTGGGGGGCAGCCCCCCGGATCCGCCAATATAGCCACGAATAAAGAACTATAGTAATAATGTGGTTTTTTTGTTTGTACCCTTCAATGTGAAGAGAAGATCAAGAACACCGAATGGAAGTCTGTAACATTTCCAGCCTTGATTAGCATTGTAACAGAACCGTCCAAATTATAAGAGCATAAGTACAAAAATAAGCGTCGAAGCGCTCAAATTTTCGAACATGAACCCATATAATTCTGGTAGTCAACCGAAATCACGAGGGATTTCAAACCAACTCGCTTACAACCAAGATCTCATCATTCAACATAACACATCACATGTACATTTCACAAGTACTTAAGAAGAAGCTTACAACACCACAGAGTCGCAAAGATTACAACCCAGGTTTAGAAAGTAGCAGAAGCATATGTTGTACACACACTTAGTTCAAATATGACTGCCAGTCTTACAGATCATGTTCCCACAAAAGCATTAAGGAAAGTAGACTAAAAGTCGATCACGCCCAAGTGATCTAGTCCTTGTCACCCGCCGGGTGAAGGCAATTCTTGTAGAAGTCCTGGTAAAGCATGTCATCTACAACAGGAGGGAATAAACCCTGAGTACGAGAAGGTACTCAGCTAGACTTACCCGTCGAAACGGAAATAAAAGACACCAAGGATCATGCAAAGCTTTCATTGAGTGAAGTTGGCTAACATCTTATTTGCAAAAAAGCATAAGTAGTAGTAACTCTTTTAACCTGTACTAGCAGTTATTTTTAGCATTAACCTGTCAGCTATCTTAGCACTTGTACTCAACAATCACTTGATTATTAAGCAAACATTAATAACCATAGCAGGTATAATTTGAGACACATTATATCATCATCCAATTATCATTCGTTCGATTAATTGAATCTACGTTGTCACTGCTCAAGTCAAGTGCTCACTAACCAGGAGCGACGGTGATTCAAATCGAATTCCTATCCAGTTGGAGGGGTATTTCTAACGCAAATCGCGCAGACCCCGTGCAAGGGCCGCATAAGTCACTTTTGGTACAGTTCAGCAAATCGCGGGTTCGACTGATGTCGTATCCTCAAGGGCAACACTCTGCCAGGTGATAGGGACTTTAACCCCCTTGGTCTTACGCCAATGTTCCCAAGCACATCCTTACTTCCTTCAGAATGTGCACTTGACCCTCCGATTCCCGGCTTGAACTGTATTACTCGGCTTCGTGATCGGAACGGCTTATCCGGGCAACTAAGTGTTAGACTGCATTCAACATAACTCAAGGACGTACAGCGAATCGGTCTTTAAACAACTCAGACGGGTATAGCTTTGCACCCAAGACGTGAAGTGTCTTGCGGCTGCACTATCGAACTCCCGCCCGGTCTCAAATTTATTTTAAAGCATGGTTCCTTCCACGATAGCAAATATAGCCAACTGTGACCCACCTTCTCTTAAAGCTCGCGGATGACGGTAAATCAATCGACTTCTATCGTACTAAGCATTGCTAAGCATGTACCATGTTCCCCACTGTAAATAGGATTTGCAGGATAATTTCTGGACAAGGAAGGATATGTGTAGAAAGTGTTTTCACTCAACTCCTACAACTTAATGCAATAAACAAGTAAGAGTACTCAAATGATAAGTATCCAAATGTTGGGTTAGCATGCACCGGGGCTTGCCTTTCAGAAAGGATGAGGGGCGGTGATCAGGGCACTCAGGTAGCTCTTCTTCGGGAACTCCTTCACCGGCTAACACCTCGGGCTCCTCCGGCTGCTCCTGCTCCTCCTCCTGATGTGCTCCCTCGAACTTAAGAAGCGTCACCTCCTCCGGCACACCTATTGCATGGATGCACAGATAAATCTCATGGATGCATAAGAATGAATGTAACATGCTCGGTGAATGCAATGTGAATTGCAGCAACAATTAACACTCTATTCAAATCACTTTAACAAAACGTGCAAATCTCTTCTCCGGTAGAGAAGTACTTACCAAGTCTACGCAACCTAATGTACAATTGATCTTCCTAAGTTAAGGACCTAACACCTAAACAACCAACAAGAGCAACATTACTTAGGCTCACACAAACTAACACAATTCAGCAAAAAACTAGAATCTGGATAGCAGCTAGGTATTTCAACCATAACTGGAGATCCAAAACCCCAAATAATAGGATAAAAGACAATCTGGAAAGCTTATAAAATGCTCTAAAATTCATTCTAAGACCTCAAGACTTGATTCTTAAGTTTACCTAGTCGAAATCTTAAAGTTCTAGAAATCTATCCTCTCCAAACAGAGAGCAGTCATTTCTGGATAACAACTTCAAACTACTAGAACTCCTAAACTACTAGGCCAAATGCCACCAAATTTTTACACAAACTAGTTTAAGAAGTTTACTAAAACTTTGATATTCACAATATTCCTAGGAAACACCTTTATAAAAGCCTAATCCCAGAAATGCTACTAACAGTACCTAAAACCTAATATTGCTAAAATTAAATATCTAATTATGTGCCAAACTAACCTTTTGACCAAACCAATAGCACTACTAGTTCACACATGACATAAAACCACCAGAAAGTAAGGTATACCAACCCAAATCAATTATTTTAATTCATTTCTTAATTTAATTAGTTAATTAAGTGAGAAAATAAACCTATATGCAAACTATTTAGAAAATTCTATAAAAATTATAGGAGCCCCTATACACTACCAATAGACTACTGTAAAAATGTGAGCTAAAGTTGCCAATAGAAACTCCCTACAAAAAATTCACAAGGCAACAAGGCTGATTCTAGCCTAATTAAGAAATCATATTGAAAAGTATCAAACAATATAAACAATATTTTTCCTAGAAATCCTAAAGTACCAGGACACTCTCCATAAAATTTCATGATCAAAGGACATATAGAAAAATTATGAAAATTCATTCAAGTATCTCCTATTATAAAATGACAAAGGCATAACTTGAAAAATATTCAAGCACTAACCTTTAAATTTTTACCAAAGCTAGCATGTACCTAGAAAAACACACTTACCAAATTTCATAATTTTTGGAGCACTAGAACTCAAGTTATAAAATTAACAAGTTTGCATCCATTTTAAAACATATTTCAATTGTCTAATTAATTCTTTCTGAATTTAAATAACACATATACATTTTATATTTTCCTAAATACTACACTTTACACAGAACCTAACAAACTTGGAATCACCTCAATTGGATCTAGAAATCTTGAGATATGGATTTTGCAAAACTAGCATTCAATCTGTGAAAATAACAAAAGGAAAAACAGAAAACAAAACCCTAAACCGACTACTGGACCGGCCCGCTTAATGCACGGCCTGAGGACAGAACCCGCCTGCGCCTGCTAACCGCCGGGTCCCGCATGTCAGCGGCACAGTGACAGGGGAGCAGAGCCACCGAACTCTGGCGAGCTCGAGCTCGTCGGCGACGGCTTCTCCAGCAAAAAGAAAAGTACCAACATGTTCCACTCGACCTCCCGCATCGATTGACCCTCGAATCGTGAACACTACTAGGCCCTAGCTACGACGGCCATGGCAGCGGTTGTGGCAGAACCTCCTAATTACCATGGCCCACCTGTACTTGTTATTGTCTTAAAGACTTCTAACCACTGTACAAGTGTACCACAGATCTTAAGAAGTCTGTGGGGTGTCCTCGGGAAACCCGAATCATCCACAATCTTCCGAGCAGGATCACATTACAGAGGCATCGTAGTATTACAACAGTTTATATAATAAATTACATCAGAGTACAAGAGCGGAAGTCTTACATAACATAGGTTTACAAACTTGATGTTCCAAACTTATAAAACTTAAGTTTAGTGTTACAACCATAGTAGTGGAGTAGCATTATTAACATTATTACAACACCAAAACGCGATGCTCTGCCCAAGAGCCAAACATCTCTACTCGTCGTCGCTTGCCGCAAAGACAGTCATGCAACAGGGTCCAAAACACACCTGCTCATGAGACGCACCTGCAACAGGGGTTTAACAAACCCTGAGTACGAAAGTACTCAACAAGACTTAACCGACAAAACTAGTGGAACGACTCAGGAATGCAGGCTAGGGGAATCAAGGTGAGGTTCCAGTAGGAAGTCAAGTTCTTTTGCATAAAGCGACTAATGGTGAATCCTTAAGATCATGATTTTATTTCAGTATTAATTATCGACAGAATGTAAGTGATTCTAATCTAGATCATGTAATTCATTCAATATCTTTCTGTTTCTTCGACCAAAGTTCCATTTCTTATCTACGATGTTGAACAGAGAATCGAGTCTCCTTAACCGAGGAGCAGCGACAATTCGAATCGATTAGACCCAGCTGGGGATTCCCAATCACACGACATATGTAGGACTCTAACCGACATATATCAACCTTCACTCGGATCCTCCAACACATGACCGGGTCCAGCGCCACCCGAGAGTATAGTACACCTCCAATCCAGCCCTTGGCTACGAGGGTACACACTACTCTCGCCATCTTTCCACTCCCAGTGCGCGGTTGGCCGTTCACATATTGGCATTACCGAGGTCTTAGGCTTACCGGAGCATGTGATCAGTTACAAAGTCTCGACGCACACAGTTCAGACAACGGTACGGTCCTTAACTGACTCAGTCGGAGACACTACAGGGGGACTCCTTTCCCGATGCAAGTCCACCGACCGGTCCCAATTATCAACATTAACATTCATCAAGTAATTGTCCAACAACCCTTCAAACTTTGTTTAAAAGTTTTAAAGTTTTCTCATTAAGCAATGCTAAGCATACTAAGCATTTTTAAATCAAAACAGTAACAAGGATGGTATTGGAATATCAAGGATGATAATGCAGTAATTAGGTTATCACTCAACTCCTAGCACTTAATGCAATAGAGCCGTAATAAAAGTTAAATAACAACTTTTAAAATCACAAGGTAAGTTTAGATGTAACCGGGGCTTGCCTTGGTCGACGGGATACTCAGGCTCGGGTTCAGTACCGCAGATGTCAAACCCTACTTCCACGGACGGTGACTCTTCGGCGGGGACAGGTTTAGCTTCGGTACCCTCCTCTTTTACGGGAACTATACGTAATGATAATGTATGCTTTAGGATGATGATATAATAAATATGATGCTCGATGGATGCTTATCATAGTTAACAACTGGAGTACAACTTCCCTTCACGGTACAACTGAACAACAAAGGTTTCTAACCTAACCCTAATCTAGGGTCCGATTACTCTAAATACTTATTACGGAAATTGTTAAACACATGAAATGACAGTAATTAGGAAAGCTTAAGCAACCAATTAACAATGCTAAAGGTCATCAAGGGTTAATGACCTAAAGTCAACACTCAATCATAAAGTCAAACAACATTAATTATCATGCCCTAATTACCTAATTAATTAATTAATTAATTAAAGCATAATCTAAGAATAAAAATTAACTTAATCCAATTAAGCTAAAATTTTTAATTTAAGAAGGTTATATCATAATTAGATGATAAAATAATTTTCATGATTTTTGGATACATAAATAAGCCTAGAAAAATTAATTAAGAACCACTTAAGAATTAAATGGACTAATTAAATAATCTATAAACAGTACTCAAAATTGATATTTATTATTTTTACTAAATAGTATACAGTGAAAAAGGGTTACTCAAAAATTTTCATAATTTTTGGAATTATAAATAATTTATAACATAAATAATAAAACTGAAATTCATTTTACATTTTTGAAAAAGAAAAACGAAAATTTCCATCGCGGGCTGCCTTTCGCCTTTTCTCTCTCTCGGCCCGGCCTGTTTCTCCCACGCGCGCGGCCTGCTTGGCCCAACCGCGCAGCCCGGCCCGCTCACGCCCCCGCGTCTCCCTCTCTCTCTGACGCCTCGACCCCACCTGTCATCCTCGCCTCCCTCTCTTCTTCTTCTCTCCCGCGCGCGCGGACGCACCACGGTGGTGACCACCGACGGCGAACTCACCGTCGACGATCTCCGGTGAGTCGGACCCCTGCCCAGCGACTCAACGCCAACACCCGAACCACGCGAACACAGCTAAAGCACGAATTGTAACTGCTACCGCACGGAGGAGACCCTACCGCGGCCATGGCGGTCTCGGCGGCGACCCGAACGGCGACGCGACGAGCAAAACGCGACTACGGCACGGTAGAGACCAAAACAAGAGGAGCATCATGATCAGGGGCTCACAGAGGTTGCGTTGGGCGATTCGGTGACGACGGAGAGGCGCTGGAGTGGCCGGTCCACGGTGAGGCGGTCACGGTGGCGGTGCTGCCGGCCGCGAGGAAGAAGGGAACGCGCTGGCGAATGCGGAGAAGGCGAGACGCAATTGAGGGCTCCAGGAGCTGCGCGCAAGCGCTGCGGAGCTGGAGGCGAGAGCTAGGGGGCGGTGACGCAGCAGCAGCGGCGAATTTGGGCGGCGGATGGCGGTGGCCGGTCGCGGCGATGAGCGGAGGAGGAAGAGAAACGGCTTTGGCCGACGACGGTGGCTTTTATAGCCGAGCCCAGACGGTGTGGTGGCGACACGCGGAGAAAACGGCCGTGACGAGGCGGTCGCGGGACGCCGCGGGCGCGCCTGGAAGCGGAGCGAAGGTCGCCGGCGTCGGGAGAGGTGGCGTGCGGTGATTGACGAGGATTTCAAAATATTTACAGAACTGCCACTGGACTCAAAATTCAAATTACTCTCAAATTTTTAATAGAAGTTGAAAATCTGTAAAAACAAAAGTTGTTCAATTTTCAAAGATCTACAACTTTCTCAATATGAACATTTTCCAATTCGGCTTAGTTTTTGAAATTTGAATTTGAATTCAAAAAGGGACATTTTTGGGAAATCTGAAAAACCAAAATTACTTTGAATTTTGTATTGAAACTTCAAAAACTCAAAATACCAAAGTTGTACATCTAGGGTAGACCTACAACTTTGCTATTCAAAATATTTTCAAATTATGCTTGCATTTTGAAATTGGGTAGGGAAAATGAAAAGGGGACAATTTTGAGATTTGAATCTTTTCAAAATTACTTCAAATTTTACACTGAAACTTTGAAAACTCAAAACACCAAACTTGTAGCCCTTGAAAAGATCTACAAACTTGGTTTTACACTTTTTCCCAAATTTTGCTTAGATTTTGATTTATATCAAAAGGGGTAAAACTAGGGTTTTGTTTTTCAATGTTTTCGGAAAAGTTTTGAATTGAAACTTGATTCTTTCTTAACTTTGGTTACTTAGGAATCACACCTTCACCCTAGGACATCATTGAGTCAAACCTCACATGGTTGACCAAATGACTCCCCAGGTTGACCAATTTGACTTAAGAAATTCTTTTAGTAATTCCTCAAATCTGAATTCGAATTCGAATCGGAAAACTTGTAACAAGCTTTGGATTCCAAACCCTAACTCAAACTTGAAGTTTTATTTTATAGGTTGGACTTGAGCTTATACCCTACACTTGGCACTAGTGTATAACACCGTCATACACCTCAATTTACGCAGGGCATAAACTAAGTATTTGCGGTGATAACGAAATTAGGGTTTTCGGATTTCGAACCACACAACGAGAAACACATCGAACCTAAGAATTCAAACTCATTTTAGTTAATGCATAACAGTGTTAACCTAATCATGGATGATTTTCAGTGCAAATGATGACATGGCAGGTTTTTAGTTACTATAACACCAGGGGTGTTACAGCCCTTCCCCCTTAAAGAAATCTCGTCCCGAGATTTAAAGCCTTGGGTTAGGTAATGGAAAAGGAAACGTGTCATACAAACACATTCAAGATTTTGTTCATAAAACAGGTAGGTATTTTACATCCCAAGGTTTAAAAAGAAGGAGTTACAATCTAGAGAGGAAATTGTAACTTAGATGGAAGCAAAGAAGTCGGGAAAGTTTTCCAGCAAATAATCTTCAGATTCCCAGGTTGCTTCCTCCTCTGAATGCTGATTCCATTGAATCTTATACCACTTGATTGTTCTACTCCTGGTGACACGATCTTTCTGATCCAAAACTTTGACAGGATGCTCTGAATATGTTAGATCTGGCTCAAGCTCGACCCCCTCAAAATCAATTACTTGGTCAGGCACTTGTAGACACTTCTTTAGCTGTGACACATGGAACACATTGTGTACTGCAGAGAGTTGTTCAGGTAACCTTAAACGGTAAGCCACTTTACCAAATCGTTCCAGAATTTGAAACGGTCCAATATATCTGGGTGCCAACTTGCCTTTAACCCCAAACCGAGTAACTCCTTTCATGGGTGATACCTTTAAGTATACATAATCTCCGTTGTCGAACACCAGTGCTCGTCGTCTTTTAACTGCATAACTCTTTTGACGAGACTGTGCTATCTTTATATTATTTTGTATACGTCTGACTTTTTCTTCAGTTTCTTTTACTAGATCAACCCCGAAGAACCATCTCTCTCCTGATTCTGACCAATTCAGTGGAGTTCTGCAGCGACGTCCATACAGTGCTTCAAACGGTGCCATTTTGATACTTTCTTGATAACTGTTATTGTAGGAGAATTCTACCAAAGGTAAACAGTCATCCCAAGAATCTGAGTAATTGAGCACACAAGATCTCAACATATCTTCTAGAACTTGATTGACCCTTTCAGCCTGACCATCTGTTTGAGGATGATAAGCGGTACTATGCAGAAGTTTAGTACCCAGTGATTCATGTAAGTGCCTCCAGAAATTGCTAACAAATTGTGTACCTCTATCAGATACAATTGTTTTAGGTATACCATGCAGACTGACAATTCGGTCAAAATATATCTTAGCATATCGGATAGTTGGATATGTAGTTTGAACTGGAATGAAATGTGCAGACTTAGTGAGGCGGTCCACAATAATCCAGATAGAATCAAACCCTTTTGCTGTTTTGGGCAGACCCACTATGAAATCCATATTGATATCTTCCCACTTCCAAGATGGAATGGGTAACGGCTGCAATACTCCGGCTGACTTCAGATGTACAGCTTTCACTCTCTGGCAGGTGTCACACTTGGCTATGTATCTGGCAATCTCAATCTTCATCTTGGTCCACCAGAATCTTTGTTTCAGATCATGATACATTTTATTACTTCCAGGATGGATAGAGAATCTAGTCAAATGTGCTTCATCCAGAATCAATTGACGTAACTCCGGAACCTTAGGTACAACCAAACGATCTTTGAACCAGAGAACATCTGTTTCATCAATTCTAAAACATAAGCCTTTTCCCTTTCTGACTTTTTCCTTTATGTGAACTATACCCTTATTTTCCTTCTGAGCAGAAATAATCTTATCTCTTATAGTTGTTTCCACCGTAATATTGGCAACACTACCATGTTGAACTATTTCAATACCCAACTTTTCAATTTCATGACACAAAGATAGATCCAGCGGTTTCACTGTCAAACAGTTGCAATGAATCTTTCGACTGAGGGCATCGGCAACCACATTTGCCTTACCCGGATGGTAATGCACTTCTAAGTCATAGTCCTTTATCAACTCTAACCATCTTCGTTGACGCATATTCAAATCAGACTAAGTGAAAATGTATTTCAAACTTTTGTGATCTGTATAGATGTGACATAAATTACCCAATAAATAATGCCGCCATATCTTCAAAGCATGAACCACAGCCGCTAACTCTAAATCATGGGTTGGATAGTGCTCTTCATGTTGTTTGAGTTGACGAGAAGCATAAGCAATCACTCGACCTTCTTGCATCAGCACACACCCAATACCAGTGCCACAAGCATCACAGTAGACGTCAAACGGCTTTTCAATATTTGGTTGAGCTAACACTGGAGCAGTGGTTAACAACCTCTTCAATGTTTGGAAAGCCTTCTCACATTCTGATGACCAAACAAATTTGACCTGAATCTTTAACAACTCAGTGATGGGTTTCGATACCTTCGAGAAATCAGGAATGAATCGACGGTAATAGCCCGCCATTCCCAAGAAACTGCGAACCTGATGAACAGTACTTGGGGGCTTCCAATCTAATATATCCCTTACTTTACCAGGGTCAACAGCAACACCCTCTGCCGACAAAACATGTCCAAGAAATGGCACCTCCTTAAGCCAAAACTCGCATTTGCTGAACTTAGCATACAACTGATGTTCCCTCAGGCGACTGAGAACGATGCGTAAATGTTCCGCATGTTCTTTCTTGTTTTTGGAGTAAACTAAAATATCATCAATGAAGACAACAACAAACTTGTCAAGCTCTGGCATGAAAACTGAATTCATGAGATACATGAAATGAGCGGGGGCATTGGTAAGACCAAAGGACATGACTAGATATTCATAAAGGCCATATCTAGTAGTGAAAGCAGTCTTTGGAATGTCCTCAGGACGAATTTTTATTTGGTGGTAGCCAGACCGAAGATCGATCTTAGAAAAGACTTTGGCTCCAGCAAGTTGATCAAAAAGTAGATCAATACGAGGAAGGGGATACTTATTCTTGATAGTCACTTCATTCAACGGACGATAATCAACACACAACCTCAGGGTTTTGTCCTTCTTTTTCACAAATATCGCTGGACATCCCCATGGTGACGAGCTAGGTTGAATAAAACCTTTATCACGTAACTCTTGTAATTGTATCTTGAGCTCTGCTAACTCTTTCGGTGGCATTCTGTATGCTCTTCTAGATATTGGGGCAGTACCAGGTTTCAACTCAATTACAAATTCCACATCTCTGTCAGGAGGTAATCCAGGTAGATCATCTGGGAAAACATCCGGAAACTCACAAACCACAGGTATATCACTGATCTCTTTCACAGACGTTGCACAGACTCTTTCGACTGCCCTTTTTGGTGTTTGAAGTTGGATAAGAAGTTGAGAACTATTATCAAGTAAGTTCAGCCTTATGGTTCTATTCAGAGTATCTATTACAGCTCCGCGCTGATACATCCAGTTCATGCCTATGATCACATCTATATCCTGATCCTTCAAAATTATCATGGACGTGGGAAAAGTATGCCCACCCAATACTATAGGTACCTGATGTACCATTTCTTTAGTACACAGACGACCCCCGGGCGACTGTATAAAGAAGTTCTCTTTTGTTTCCCCAATTGGAATTGCATGTTTCATAACAAATGTACGATTGATGAATGTATGTGATGCGCCTGAATCAAAAAGCATAACTGCAGGATGATTTGCAACAGGAAACATACCCATCATGACGGGCTCTCCTTCAGGTATTGCCTCGGCTTGTGTATAAAAGACTCGTCCAGTTTTCTTCTCGGCCTTGCCTTTCTGAGCATTCTGGTTATTACCCCTTTGCTGATTCTGGTTCTGTTGTTGGGGCACAGCAGCTTTCTGGTAATTCTGATTATACTGCCTTGGGTATGGACACTCCCTCGAGAAATGCCCAGTCTTTCCGCAGTTATAACAGGGATAATTATTGATATTGTTACCCTGCTGAAGTGGAGGACGAATGCCAGGAGCACTCGGCTGACGTGGATAGGATAGAGCTGCAACAGGACGGACAAATGTCTGTTGCCGGGCTTGGAATTGTGGTGGACGAAAAGGAGAACGGAAATGATTTTGGGGATGGTAAATTATTTTCTGGCGCTTTTGATTGCCACCAGATGATCCATACGACACCTTCTTCTTCTTAGCCTCTTTATGCTTCTGATACTCTTCTTCTGACGAAAGAGCAATATCAACGGCCTCATGATACGTCACATTCAGACAACCAGTCATCATAGTACGAATCTTCGAGTTCAGACCCCTCATAAAACAAGCTTGCTTCTTGCGATCAGAGTTGATTTGATCAGCAGCATACTGTGATAGGTGATTGAACTTGCCCACATATTGCATTACTGTCTGGTCTCCCTGCTTCAGTGCAAGAAATTCCTCTAACTTCCTGATCATAATCCCTTCTGGAATAAAGTGAGCTCTGAAAGCCGCACGGAATTCCGCCCAGGTCACCCGATGACCAGCTGGCTGTGCAGCAAGGTGATTTCCCCACCATGCTCCGGCAGCACCCCGGAGTTGCTGGGCTGCAAACACCGGCTTCTGATATTCACTACACTCCATGAGTTCAAACTTTTGCTCCATAGTGCGGAGCCAGTCATCTGCTTCTAACGGTTCATCAGCTCTGGAAAACACTGGGGGTCGAGTATCAGTGAAATCCACATAAGTAGTTTCATTCCGGTGATTATTGCGACCCCGATTGCCTGGTGGTGCATTGTGATTATTCTGAATCACTTCCCTTAGTAGCTTAGCATTTTCTGTAGTAGCATTTACAAGGGCGAACATAACCTCTGCCATATTTGGTGGAACGAGTGGTGGGTTAGGGACACCATTCCCACCCTGAGCAGCCCCCGTACCATCATCATTATGAGCCATCTGTTGATAACAAGCCAAACTTTATTCACAAACTTTTATTGAACTTTTACAAAAGCGATTACAAACACACCACACAGATGCATTTATTTATAACACAGGTCCGCACACATGCCGGACTTCCCGGTTAACTAAGGCTGACAACTAACATAAGCTTCTAACTACACACTGCACTTGACCAACTCAGTCCTCACGGTCAGTGTCCATTCCTGAAACGCGACCTCCTTCATCGTCACTCTCGTCCACAGGCTCCACTTCCTCCGGATCTTCTTCTTCCTCTGATTCCTCTGCAGATTCCCCACCATCAGCGAGGATAACACCAGGGTCTAACTCAGCTGCACCAGGTGGAGGATGCAGTTGATAGAACAACTGATGTACTTCCTCATGGAGAACCTGATTATCTCCCTCCAGATCGTTGACATAGAACTGTAACTCATCAGCACGTTCCCTAGCAACATCCTCTCTGTGCCATGCCTCATTCCTTTCCGTTACCAAGCGACCCATCATCCGTTCACAGCTCAGATGAGCCCCAGTGAGCCTCCGTAACTGATCCTGTAACTCTCCGACCTGGATAGCGTCCGTAGCCCTATCACGTGTAGCCTGGGCTAACTCGGCGGAAAGCCTCTCGATCTCCGTCTGAGGGACAGTCCTGCTGCCGCTAGCACTTTCGTCCCTGGGAGCAAGCTGGCGACGAGGAACTCCCTTTGGTCCGGTGGACTTGCGGGGCGTCAACTTAGTACGGGCCATCCTGTAGCGGGAAAAGGTAGAATTTGGTAAGGATAGCTGGGGAGGATCTGAAGGTTAGCATGAATAGGATTGATACTACTTAACCCAAACCTCAGTAACGGGGAAGGTAAATTAACAGATTCATTAAGCATGATGCATGACTTAACATACGAACGATTATTAAAGATTTTTGAATTAACTGCACAAGGGTAACAAAACATAAACTTTATTTATAGGGCACTTTTAATATGCTATTCCACCAAAAGCTTTTAAACATGACTAAAGATCTATTAGAGGAATAAAGATAGATAATAAGCAATTTGGACCAAAATAGTCAGTTACATTTATTTGAACCAAATGTTTTGAAGTTTTTGAAATGTAATACTACATTCGCTCTGTCCATGATCGCTCTGATACCAGCTGTGGCAGAACCTCCTAATTACCATGGCCCACCTGTACTTGTTATTGTCTTAAAGACTTCTAACCACTGTACAAGTGTACCACAGATCTTAAGAAGTCTGTCGGGTGTCCTCGGGAAACCCGAATCATCCACAATCTTCCGAGCAGGATCACATTACAGAGGCATCGTAGTATTACAACAGTTTATATAATAAATTACATCAGAGTACAAGAGCGGAAGTCTTACATAACATAGGTTTACAAACTTGATGTTCCAAACTTATAAAACTTAAGTTTAGTGTTACAACCATAGTAGTGGAGTAGCATTATTAACATTATTACAACACCAAAACGCGATGCTCTGCCCAAGAGCCAAACATCTCTACTCGTCGTCGCTTGCCGCAAAGACAGTCATGCAACAGGGTCCAAAACACACCTGCTCATGAGACGCACCTGCAACAGGGGTTTAACAAACCCTGAGTACGAAAGTACTCAACAAGACTTAACCGACAAAACTAGTGGAACGACTCAGGAATGCAGGCTAGGGGAATCAAGGTGAGGTTCCAGCAGGAAGTCAAGTTCTTTTGCATAAAGCGACTAATGGTGAATCCTTAAGATCATGATTTTATTTCAGTATTAATTATCGACAGAATGTAAGTGATTCTAATCTAGATCATGTAATTCATTCAATATCTTTCTGTTTCTTCGACCAAAGTTCCATTTCTTATCTACGATGTTGAACAGAGAATCGAGTCTCCTTAACCGAGGAGCAGCGACAATTCGAATCGATTAGACCCAGCTGGGGATTCCCAATCACACGACATATGTAGGACTCTAACCGACATATATCAACCTTCACTCGGATCCTCCAACACATGACCGGGTCCAGCGCCACCCGAGAGTATAGTACACCTCCAATCCAGCCCTTGGCTACGAGGGTACACACTACTCTCGCCATCTTTCCACTCCCAGTGCGCGGTTGGCCGTTCACATATTGGCATTACCGAGGTCTTAGGCTTACCGGAGCATGTGATCAGTTACAAAGTCTCGACGCACACAGTTCAGACAACGGTACGGTCCTTAACTGACTCAGTCGGAGACACTACAGGGGGACTCCTTTCCCGATGCAAGTCCACCGACCGGTCCCAATTATCAACATTAACATTCATCAAGTAATTGTCCAACAACCCTTCAAACTTTGTTTAAAAGTTTTAAAGTTTTCTCATTAAGCAATGCTAAGCATACTAAGCATTTTTAAATCAAAACAGTAACAAGGATGGTATTGGAATATCAAGGATGATAATGCAGTAATTAGGTTATCACTCAACTCCTAGCACTTAATGCAATAGAGCCGTAATAAAAGTTAAATAACAACTTTTAAAATCACAAGGTAAGTTTAGATGTAACCGGGGCTTGCCTTGGTCGACGGGATACTCAGGCTCGGGTTCAGTACCGCAGATGTCAAACCCTACTTCCACGGACGGTGACTCTTCGGCGGGGACAGGTTCAGCTTTGGTACCCTCCTCTTTTACGGGAACTATACGTAATGATAATGTATGCTTTAGGATGATGATATAATAAATATGATGCTCGATGGATGCTTATCATAGTTAACAACTGGAGTACAACTTCCCTTCACGGTACAACTGAACAACAAAGGTTTCTAACCTAACCCTAATCTAGGGTCCGATTACTCTAAATACTTATTACGGAAATTGTTAAACACATGAAATGACAGTAATTAGGAAAGCTTAAGCAACCAATTAACAATGCTAAAGGTCATCAAGGGTTAATGACCTAAAGTCAACACTCAATCATAAAGTCAAACAACATTAATTATCATGCCCTAATTACCTAATTAATTAATTAATTAATTAAAGCATAATCTAAGAATAAAAATTAACTTAATCCAATTAAGCTAAAATTTTTAATTTAAGAAGGTTATATCATAATTAGATGATAAAATAATTTTCATGATTTTTGGATACATAAATAAGCCTAGAAAAATTAATTAAGAACCACTTAAGAATTAAATGGACTAATTAAATAATCTATAAACAGTACTCAAAATTGATATTTATTATTTTTACTAAATAGTATACAGTGAAAAAGGGTTACTCAAAAATTTTCATAATTTTTGGAATTATAAATAATTTATAACATAAATAATAAAACTGAAATTCATTTTACATTTTTGAAAAAGAAAAACGAAAATTTCCATCGCGGGCTGCCTTTCGCCTTTTCTCTCTCTCGGCCCGGCCTGTTTCTCCCACGCGCGCGGCCTGCTTGGCCCAACCGCGCAGCCCGGCCCGCTCACGCCCCCGCGTCTCCCTCTCTCTCTGACGCCTCGACCCCACCTGTCATCCTCGCCTCCCTCTCTTCTTCTTCTCTCCCGCGCGCGCGGACGCACCACGGTGGTGACCACCGACGGCGAACTCACCGTCGACGATCTCCGGTGAGTCGGACCCCTGCCCAGCGACTCAACGCCAACACCCGAACCACGCGAACACAGCTAAAGCACGAATTGTAACTGCTACCGCACGGAGGAGACCCTACCGCGGCCATGGCGGTCTCGGCGGCGACCCGAACGGCGACGCGACGAGCAAAACGCGACTACGGCACGGTAGAGACCAAAACAAGAGGAGCATCATGATCAGGGGCTCACAGAGGTTGCGTTGGGCGATTCGGTGACGACGGAGAGGCGCTGGAGTGGCCGGTCCACGGTGAGGCGGTCACGGTGGCGGTGCTGCCGGCCGCGAGGAAGAAGGGAACGCGCTGGCGAATGCGGAGAAGGCGAGACGCAATTGAGGGCTCCAGGAGCTGCGCGCAAGCGCTGCGGAGCTGGAGGCGAGAGCTAGGGGGCGGTGACGCAGCAGCAGCGGCGAATTTGGGCGGCGGATGGCGGTGGCCGGTCGCGGCGATGAGCGGAGGAGGAAGAGAAACGGCTTTGGCCGACGACGGTGGCTTTTATAGCCGAGCCCAGACGGTGTGGTGGCGACACGCGGAGAAAACGGCCGTGACGAGGCGGTCGCGGGACGCCGCGGGCGCGCCTGGAAGCGGAGCGAAGGTCGCCGGCGTCGGGAGAGGTGGCGTGCGGTGATTGACGAGGATTTCAAAATATTTACAGAACTGCCACTGGACTCAAAATTCAAATTACTCTCAAATTTTTAATAGAAGTTGAAAATCTGTAAAAACAAAAGTTGTTCAATTTTCAAAGATCTACAACTTTCTCAATATGAACATTTTCCAATTCGGCTTAGTTTTTGAAATTTGAATTTGAATTCAAAAAGGGACATTTTTGGGAAATCTGAAAAACCAAAATTACTTTGAATTTTGTATTGAAACTTCAAAAACTCAAAATACCAAAGTTGTACATCTAGGGTAGACCTACAACTTTGCTATTCAAAATATTTTCAAATTATGCTTGCATTTTGAAATTGGGTAGGGAAAATGAAAAGGGGACAATTTTGAGATTTGAATCTTTTCAAAATTACTTCAAATTTTACACTGAAACTTTGAAAACTCAAAACACCAAACTTGTAGCCCTTGAAAAGATCTACAAACTTGGTTTTACACTTTTTCCCAAATTTTGCTTAGATTTTGATTTATATCAAAAGGGGTAAAACTAGGGTTTTGTTTTTCAATGTTTTCGGAAAAGTTTTGAATTGAAACTTGATTCTTTCTTAACTTTGGTTACTTAGGAATCACACCTTCACCCTAGGACATCATTGAGTCAAACCTCACATGGTTGACCAAATGACTCCCCAGGTTGACCAATTTGACTTAAGAAATTCTTTTAGTAATTCCTCAAATCTGAATTCGAATTCGAATCGGAAAACTTGTAACAAGCTTTGGATTCCAAACCCTAACTCAAACTTGAAGTTTTATTTTATAGGTTGGACTTGAGCTTATACCCTACACTTGGCACTAGTGTATAACACCGTCATACACCTCAATTTACGCAGGGCATAAACTAAGTATTTGCGGTGATAACGAAATTAGGGTTTTCGGATTTCGAACCACACAACGAGAAACACATCGAACCTAAGAATTCAAACTCATTTTAGTTAATGCATAACAGTGTTAACCTAATCATGGATGATTTGCAGTGCAAATGATGACATGGCAGGTTTTTAGTTACTATAACACCAGGGGTGTTACAGCGGTGGCTCGGTGGTGGCGCGCGGTGGTGCGCCGGTGAACTTCGACCACCAGGTGGCCATCTGAGGTGCGCATCAGCTCACTGGAGCCATGGCGGACCTAACAAGGCTGCTGCTAAAGGCTAGGGTGGAGCGGAGGAGCGTGGCCGCGTGCGAGCGCCAGTGGCGATCATGTCACGGCGGTGCGTGGCCGTGTTCCGGCGTGACCGGACCACCTCGCTCAGTAACATCATCACGTGAGCATCTGGGCAGAATGGGGAAGATGAGACGAGGATGAGATGGGATGGAGGAATGTTGTGCAGTGCTGGCCACGGAGGACCGTGAGGGCGGCGGTGCTCCGATGAACTCCGAGCGGGGAAAAGTCGGCAATGCCGCTTACCCCGAGCTCGGCTGCTCCAATGGGGTGGTCGACGAGGTTCGTGAGGTGGTGGCGGAACTGTGGGCGTGGTGTAGTGGGCTGCGGTGCGGTGGGGGAGTGCGCTCGACGGCGGCAGAGCTCACGGCAACGGCTCGGTTTTCCGCTTCGGCGTGCACAGAGGGAGGGCGAAGGAGGGAATGAAGGGAGAGGTGAGCGGTGGACGGCGTAGCGGCCTTGAGGCTCACGTGACCTGACCGGTGGGACCGCGGCCGACGTACGGGCGCTATGGCACGCCCACGCGGCGGTCACAGCTTAAGGCCGGTCAGCCACCGAGCCTAGCTCGTTCCCGTTTCAGAGACCGATGAAGCCGACTGACAGCCGATTTTGCTCGTTCAATATCTCCCAAACCGGCTCATTTCAGCGAAAGATATAATTAACAAAAATGTAGACCTATGTGAGGCCTACAACTTTGTCAATTACAGCTCGAGCTAGTTCGGCTTAGTTTGGAAGATATAGTGCTCAAAAGGTAGGTACCTTGAAACTGTTACTTGATTCGACTTAGCCAAAATTGCTAAGTCCCAAAGCAGCCACCTTTACTGACTTGTGGGCCACTTTTGATGGTGTTATGATCATTTTCATGAGATAGCCATATTACAACTTTTGTTCTTTATAAAATTCTCTACAACTTTGTTTAAGGGTGCACCTCCATGCAAGATCTCTAAGCTAGACTTTTTAAACAGTCAAACGAAAGCACTTTAGAGGTCAAAACCTAGTCAACATCACTTAGGAGGGCAATTTGGTCATTTTGGCCAACATGAACATTGTTCCAGTACTTATCCTAAGTGTAGTTAAGGTGTTATAGGACACAATTAACCACTCAACACATTGGCTACACACATTTCCAAGTGTCACATAAGTTGAAACAAGCATTTCCTCCATATAGTAAAGAGTTACTATAATCTCGTAAATTAGCATAGCAATTATCGTAACTCAAAGTGGCTACGTAGCCAGCTGTAGGGTGTGTGTGTGTGTGTGTATATATATATATATATATAGGGAAATTATTTTCTACTCCTAGGGAGTAGTTACTCTCATGTTTATATCTCAAGATTTATGGTGTATATGACCAAACGAAGCGTATATACATGAAGTATATGATCATACTAGACTATCTATGGTATTATATATGTCAAGTATGCATGCATACATAGAGTATATGGTCATACTTATTTTATATAGTACAGTAAGTGGCATTTTCGTAATATATTAAAAAGTATGGGTTCTTTTGAATTTTTTTTGCGTAGAAAGATTTGGAGTATCTTAGTATGAGTATATAAACATACTCAAAGTGATAAACTAGTATGAACACATACTTAAGGTGGGTTTTTAAAGATGGGAGTAACTACTCCCGGGAGTATAGAAAATGCACCCTATATATATATATATATATATATATATATATATATATATATATATATATATATATATATATATATATATATATATATATATATACACTTAAGGTGGGTTTTTAAAGATGGGAGTAACTACTCCCGGGAGTATAGAAAATGCACCATATATATATATATATATATATACATATATATATATATATATATATATATATATATATATATATATCGAAAATTAGTATATAAAATTACCGTAAATGGAGGTGGCTACAGAATAACTTATTCTGTAGCTAGCTATAGAGTATATATATATATATAGCCACCTCCATTTACGATAATTTTATATACTAATTTACGACAATGTCAGTATATATTTACGATAGTTGAATTACTATAACACATGAGGATATTTACCATAATGTTATAGTAAATATTATAGTAAGGAGTTACTGTAATCTCGTAAATTAACATAGTAATCGTAACTCAAAGTAGCTACAGAATAAGTTATTTTGTAGCCAACCGTAGGGTAATAGTTTTATATTGCTTACTCCTCGTTAGTCATTTTGCATGATCTCATCTCACGCAGGCACTACAACAACGCCTACTTCGCGAGGGTGGGCGGCGTGGACGTGGCGAAGATGAACGCGCCGGAGCTGCACCTCCTCTTCGCGCTCCGCTTCCGTCTCAACGTCGACCCGACACCTTCGCCCGCTACTGCGCTGCGCTCGAGTGCCACATCGTCATGGCCGACTCCGCCGTGCCGTTACCGCTGATGCCGTCCCTCGCCTCTGACGACGACGAGACAATGACCAAGGAGAAGAAGGGTGCCGCCGCCGACGTCGTCGTCGTCGTCCATAGTCATCATCATCGGAGAGCGGTGGTACAACAAATCATGACGACCGCCCAATGACGACTTCGGCGCGATGTCCATGGGCTGGAGCGGATTGAGCAGAGGTGGGACGGGAGCAGGGCCCGCGCGGCGCGGAGGGGTGCGTGGCGGGCAACCGGTGCCTGCAGTCGAAATCGGACGGACAGAGGACAAGGAAAGGAGGAAGGGGCGGTACTATTGATCAACAGTTGCGATCACTAGGATTAAAGGTCTCTATACATAGATCAGTATCGATATCAAGGCCAAGGCATGCTTCAAATAGACTGCCCATTTGCATTGGACATCGTTTGTTTATAATTATATGTATACAGAAACTGAAAGGTTTGGATGATACAGCTAACAATGTACTGTCCGTTCGAAAATAAAAATCAAACTGTCACAAGTCTAGTTAGGTTATACAGAACCTAAACATTGTCATTAGATACATCCATCAAATATATTTTTATAATGTACTTATTTGGTGTGGTAAATGTCAATACTCTAAAGTTAGCCAAACTTAAATAATAATTTGGTTTAGGATAACTCAAAGTTAGTCAAACTTAAAATAATAATTTGACCGAGTATGTAGCAACGTATGAGCAATTTCCTCCAGTAGCATGTCAAAGCTAATATCGGAGCATGCATGAACGCTGAACAGTACATATGTGTATGCATATGTAGAAAGCTACTTTTATTTATTACATCAGTTTCATTACAACCCAAAGTTGCTAGACCAAAGCTACGTTTATTTACACCAGTTTCATTACAACCCAAAGTTGCTAGACCTAAATCTAGGCAACTGCAATATTGTTAGGAAGTTTGGTTGCTGCCACAAGCTCAGACAGCTCTAAACCTTAATCTACTCTTGCACCGCCCCTCACTTAACTTTCTTTTCAGTCCAATCTGAGGCTGTTAGGCCAATCACTTTAGAGTAGACCAAGTCACCTTCACTGCAAATAATGCAAAATCAGTCTTTATCTCTTGATTAGCATGCCCGTGCATGTTCGCCTTGAAGGAACAGCAATGGAGGCATGACTCTTTGGCTACCTTGAACCTCAAATCTATCTTAGAATCCTTAACTACAGCAACCACAAACCTCTTTAAGCCACATGGCTCACCAATAGCACCATCAAAGAGCCGGATTTCTTGACGTATCCCACTGGTAAAACAACTGAGACGCATTTTGAAACTGTGTTGCATTTGTAATATGACAACTTCTACAGTCGCCTCGACTGCAGTGTAAAGACATGCAGCTGTTAAGTCAATTGCGCCACAATCACCATGGATGCGATTTGTGAACGGGCTACAGTGCGATGCGTCTATGTTATCTATAGTTGATACACCATCTATCAGCTGTAGATCTTCATTTTCATGTTTGCCTGTCTTGATCTTCATATCATATTCAATTAGAGTAGTGTCAACAAGTAGGGTTCCACGCTTAGGGCCAGACATGTTGATGAGGGAACCCTACAGAATCAAATAAAAGTAAGAAACATATAAACTTTAGACAGTTATTTATAAAGACATGTTTGTAATTGATGGCCAAGATGTTTTGTCAGAATGGTTACAAAATACATAAGGCGTCAGAGAGAAAAATCAGCCCCCATTATTTATTTGATTTTGTTTTGGATCCTACAAATAATTAACTAAATAGCTCATAATAAATGAAAGAGATAAGATTGTAGTGACGGGAACATTCATGCTATATATGATTCAAAAAAAATAATCATGCTATATATGCTATGCTTATAAACAGATGGAATCATAATTGAATAATCATGCTATATATGCTATGCTTATAAACAGATGGAATCATATTTGTGAGGTTTACTTGGTACCAACCAAGAGTCAAGAACTATTTTACTTGATTTTGTTTGGACTACATGATTGTTTCAAAATTAGACTGGTCTCAACGGTAAATAACTACTATTTTACAATACAAGACTTGGTATAGTAGTGGCTTGTTGTCATGGACCAGATTTTGTCATGCCCCAATAAGAACCCATGGGCTCAAATGCGTCAAGCCCAGTGCTATCCACATGCCATTGGCAGATGGCGTCATGCCAGCAGCTGCTCTCATGATGCAATATCAAGACTTTGAAATATAATTGCATGTGTAGATGTTCACACCTGCTTCACTATGATGGGGTCATCCCTGCTAACATTGACGACATAATTAAGTAATGGATCCAGGCCATCCCGCGCTGCTATGTATCCATAAAGCTCCACTGAGCCATGCTCTACAGGAATTCTAGCCAACCTCAATGAGAAAATTTGCAGCATGTGTGAAACTCTGTGTGTCTTGCAAATTCCATCACGGATGAAGCAGTTTGTCGGATGTGAATACCTCATTGCCTCCAACCGAGCTTCATAGAAAAACATAAGTATTATTAGAATCATAAATTAAAACAATAAGAAAAGTTTGCTATGTGCAAAGTAAACATGGCGCTTGAGAATTCCATTGGTCCTCTTGGAAATTTTCCCCTCCCATCAAAGTGGAAACTATGTATGTTTTTTTAGTAGGAATTTCATTCCCTTGAACATTCTTTTGCCAATGGTGCATCCTGCTGAAAAACCTTTATGTGAGTTGCTGCTCGCAGGAGAGAAACCAAAAGCCTGAAGAATCAGAGCAGTGCAAGGAGGATGAGCTGGAAAGGGGGGTTTGACACTTGACAGTGCTCTGAGTGGGACAGTTGTAGTGGGTCGTTTGAGGGTTCGCTACACCACCTGGGAACTATCTTCTTTTTCTACACTACCTGCAATCTTTAGGGATACTCAGGAGGCTTAAGGCAAGGTCAACTCAATCCTGGGACATAATAATGTTGTTTTCGTCATTTGCTCTGACAAACCTGGGACGTAATAATGTTGTTTTCGTCCTGATACCACGCAAATGGACTTGAAATCTAAAACAGAAAACAAAAGGCCCACTTATTTTATTTCATAACCCCCAAAACTATTCCTTGGTTCACCAAACTACATACAAGAAACACAAAGACAGGTCATTTCACCCCCATAATGAAATTTATTTTTCTTTTGTCTCTCTTTATAGAAGTCAGTTTTTATGTTGATTTTTTTCACTGACCGTTGGCAAAATCATACCTATGTTAGGAATATTTTGGTAATTTTCAATGACTATCTGCTTAGGTAGGGGCACACAAACCTGTTTAGCACTTCTAATGCATATGTACACGCAAAAAATAATAAAAGCCATAGCACAGGGGTATCACCTCACAAATTTTCAATATAAAAAAATGATTTTATGAGAAACAAAAAAGACATACTATTCTGGTGTGAACTGAACACATTTTCAGGGGGAAAAAATGGGAAGGTGAACATGGCAAAGCTGAACAGAAAATGGTTTAGGGACTTATATGGACAATCAGAAAACATTGGGGGATAGGAGATATATAATATAATGTCTAGTGAATCACAACCTAAAGGACGTTGTCCCAACTCCTACACCCAGGTGAGGTGGGAGGACTGACAAGGTCAGACAATGACAATGGCAAATGGCGCAAGATGCAATTTGCTAAAGGCATGGTGGTCCTACTTCTGCAAACACCATCACCATCATCAATCAATAAAAGTAAACAAAGTAAAGCAAAATTTGCATCGAGATTGCAGGAGAGAATGCATCTGTTTACGCTGTAGCATGAAAAATTCCCTACTAACAAATACAAATAGGAAAATAGATTGATCACTTACTCTCACTACGGTCAGCAATTTGAAACGCTCTTTTCCAGGAATTATCGATTTCCCCGTAGATTTCCCCGTATATAGAACCGTCACGATGGCTGCTATATGGTAATGTCTCCATAGGGTATACATAGTCATCGTCCATGGGGTCATCAGGTATCTCAGCAGCCAAGCACTCTTTATCATTACTACTCAGCTTACAACCAGTTATGTCCACAGTTTCTGCTGCTGCATCAGGTTTGCTATCTATGACCTCCAGTGCTGTCCTCCAAGCATCTTCATCACCAGAAATGGCATCCGTGCTTCCCCTCTTATCATCTTCTGCACTGTTGGCATAAGGGAAATGGCTATAACGAGTAAAGAGCTTATTGGTTGTGTCAATATTCTGTACTTTGTTCGTGTCTTGGGTGATAGCAGAGCCCTTGCCCAGGGGAATAATAGAATCATTGGTGGAAGGGTTGAGCTGTCGCGTGTCTGCTTTACCCAAGTCCTGGCTTTTGACGCCAGTGCTGCTGGCTATGTTGCGAGATCCATGAGGAAACCTATCACAATCACAAAGAGCATAAGAAGCCAATTTCAGCATCACACATTAATATGATGGTATAAATCGATCAGGATTTAGATCTTAACGTGATATATCTAAGCCTGAAATCGATTCATGTCTCTGCTTTGAGAGTCATATAAGAGATCAACGAAGGTTTCCACCAACTTGTCAAAAAAAAAAAACGAAGGTTTCCCCACATCTGCCTCCAAAATCAGCATACGAACGAGAAATAAAAAAAAACAAACTTAGGGTGTCACAATCCAGATCCCAATCGCGAAGAAGAAACTCACCGGGAAACATGATGGGTAGGTCGCGCAAGCGATGATGGCCACCAGCGAGGCGTACCAGATGCCATGAACGAGAGGAGAGGTGGAGAGATAGAGGCCAGGCGGTGCATCGAGGAAGGCGAGGTGGGGACGTTGGAGCTTCTGAGGAGACGATGCATCGAACGTGAGAGGAGTTGCATCTGCACCATCTCGTACCTAGACGACTCTTTTACATATGTGCCATCATAAAAGTTTGTAATTTACTGTAAGCCACTAAAAAGTTCGAGCGGTCACAAATAACCCTGGGCGTTCGGTCTAATCGAACCGATTGGTTCGGTTCTTCGGTCTTTTTGAAACTTCGGTCTTCTAGAAACGAAGACCGATCGGTTAGTTTTAAAACTCAGGACCGAGTAAGTTCGGTCTCGGTTAGTTCGGTTCGGTCTCGGTCATGACTGAACTAACCGGACTGTCACAAAGCAACTACTAAATATCATAATTTGTAGCAAATTTTAGCAATACTTTTTTATTTCAAGGCAAAAATAACAATATAACATATAAATTAAACAAAGTAATAAGAGTGATGGTTGATATAAACTCATTAGAACAAATATTATATCACTAATAATAGTCTAAAATACATATTATGTCCAGAAAATGCAAAATTTCGGTTAGTTCGGTTACCCGAAGGTAAAGACCGAACTAAGGTCGGTTAGTTCGGTTACTCCAAACTAAAGACCGAACTTATGACTGAAATTTTCGGTCTCGATCACTTCGGTCTTGGTCTCGGGTATTTCGGTTCGGTCTTCGGTCTTCGGTTAATTATGTCCAAGGTTAGTCACAGGTGCCACTGCTCCAAAATTATTTGCTCCGGACGCCATTCCGTCCATTTTGGCCATCCAACTAAGGCAGAGGCGGAGATGTTTGCTAGTAGGTCGTATGGATGGGCTAAATTGAATGGGGCAGACAAAAAATGAAGAAATTTTGACACTTTAATATTTGGTATAGATATAGATAGGAGTGCCTCGCAAAAAGTTATGGAATGCAATTTGAGTGAACAAATAACAATATTCGGGATATTGTATTACATCCGCATTGCCCTGGTGGAAATTGGCGAGTAAAGCGGCAGACCTCCCAATCAAGGCGATCATATTAACGTTGTTGCTTGTTTCATGGGAGCTATAGAAAAAACAGAAATACGTACACTTTTAGTACAAACACAATAAGAATAGGTTCTCCTAGTGACGTGGGGTTCTCCTATTATTTAGTTTCAGTTTTTTCCTATTAAATGTCTCCTAGAGAGAATTTCCATGTGTTAGAATTGGTGGCAGTGTTCTTATTGCTGATTAGTGCACTAGGAGAACTCTACCATTTTAGTAGTGAAACACTCCACGTCTCTCACCTCATCAGTCACTTGATTGAAAATATCAAAGTGGGAGCCAAACTTTAGTTTGTGGTAGGAGGTAGAGCCTATTTGTTTCAGCTTTTACTGGTACCAGTCAATCAGAAGTCAGAAGCTGGAACAAACAATGTTGCTATTAAGCTCAATCAAAAGTTAGAAGCTGAAACAAACAGCCTGGCTATTGAGTTCGCTTTTGAAAAGATAAAAAGCTAGCTTTGGACTTCCTCAACGCCGATGGCTTTAGTATTGGCCGTAATATCCAGCTAGGTTCAGATGCCATGTTGTACACAAAATACTAGGTGTTCTAAAGTTGTCATACCTACAAAAGTTACATATGCTTAGAAGAGAGAAGGTGGTCCATACAAGAAAAGAGGAAGAAAGAATAAAGTGATGCGTGGTGAAGAAGAAAATCAAGATGGAGACCACCAATAGAAGAAACATTGATGGTTTGCATTGTATAAATAGCTGTCCCAATATCTCCTAGTCTACATAGATCACTTAATTTTACTCAAACCACTAGCAATGTTAGCTTCCATTGCTCCTGCTCTTATGAGAAAATCAACTTTCTTCTTTTTTAATATATATATAAACACACTCGGCTTTCTTTTTTGACAGCCCAGTCAGACTGTTAGGCCATCACTGTATAGTCGACCAAGGCACCTTCATTGTGATTGATGCAAAATCAGTCTTTATCTCTTGATTAGCATGCCCATGCGTGTTCGCCTTGAAGCAACAGCAATGGATGCACCAATCTCTGGCTAACTTAAACTTCAAATTTATCTGAGCATTCACATGTACAGAAACCACAAACCTCTTTAAGCCACATGGCTCACCAATAGTATCATCAAAGAGCCGGATTTCTTCATCTATTCCACTGGTAAAACAACTTAGACGCATTCTGAAACTGCCTTGCACTTGTGATATGACATCCAAGGTTGCCTATCTATTGTTAGGGTTTTAGGATCATAACCAGTAGATCTAGCGGGTACACCTTTCCTTGATTTGGGATAAACATGTAGATCATCCTAGGATATGAACTGATATGAGCTAGAAAGGGAAAGAAGGGGAAGGATGCCTGACTGTCGGGCTTGGCTGACGAGCTCGAGGAGGAGGCAGTCACGGCGTTGGTGTAGGTGGCTTTGTTGTCGGTGGAGGAGTAGCCGTGCAGTGGCGCCGCCGGTGGGCCATCCTGCAGCTGGCAGTGACACCCTCAGGATCGGACTAGGGTTAGGAGTGGGGTGGTTACTGTGGCACTCAACCTCTTATCTGGAGCCTCTAGCCCCCACCTCCTCTTATAGGCACTGTGCGACAGGGAGCCACCAGCCAGGAGTATGGCTGAACGCCCCCGATCAAGGCGTGAATCAAGGTCCAAGTGGCCGTTGGGCCATCTTGGTGGGAGATCAACCTAACATTCTCCTCCTTGATCTCAACTTATCACTTAAACTTTGGACTTAAATTTTATACTTATTTCTTTTACCATTCCATTACAGATCAGTGCATAAAGCGTGTCTCATCGTCATGGTCAATCGCCAATAGATTTAACAGTTACAATACACATCTCTGATCTGAAACAGATTCTTTAACTTTGGGCCCTTTATTGTCCGGAAATCATAGGCTATACCATAAACCCATGTCGACTGTGTGTTCTCTGAACACACTGGGTGGTAAGCCTTTAGTAAGCGGATTCGCAAGCACTTGCTTGTTACTTATATGTTCAATACTTTTAATATAATTCCAGACTTTCTCCTTTACAACGTATAACTTTAATGTCAATGTGTTTGGTAGCACAAATGACCCGTTGTCTTAGGAGTAAACTACTTAAATGGTTATTGCTGTTGACAACCATTATCAATTCCGGGTACAAGTTCTTAAACCATTTTGCCTGTCCCGCAGCCCATATCATGCTATACTATAACTTTGCATCACTGATGATACTAAAACTGTTTCTTTGGAGCTTTTCCACAATAAAACTCCAACTACGAGTGTTAGCTACTATGTGTGTTTCACTAAACATCTTGCTAAAATTTAACATTGTACCTACAACTACTTGAGAGTACTTGTTCTTTCTTTCTTAGCATGAGGCCGACATTCTTAACTCCATTCCAGTGATCTATATCTAGACTGGACTTTTGCCAAAATAACCCGGATACGTGAACTATGTCAGGGTAAGATCTTATCCGTGTACTCATTAAGCTTCCAACAGCTGAAGCATATATGACGTCCATCTATAACAATCTCACATTGCTTCTTGAAAAACTAAAATTCACAAAGCTATTACCCTTGACCATGGGGACAGGTGTAGGTTTACCCGCATATGTACTTTATTTCTTTAGAAACTTTTCTTAGCATGCCTATGCGATAGTCCTGATACCTATTTTTCTTCTATCTCGGTGAATTTCTATTCTTATAATGAGAGATATTTCACCAAGAACTTTCTTATGGAACCTTGAGGACAATAACTTCTTCTCATGCAGTAGATTGACATCACTACTAACAAGTAAGATGTCATCCACATATATAGGATTAGGAAATGAATTTCCCATTCTATAACTTTATACAAACACAATTGTCCTCTCATTCTCTTTAACCTAAAATTTCTAATTGACTAGTTAACTTTAAATGTCACGGTCTAGATATTTGCTCTAGTCCATAAGAGATTTCTACAGGTGGCATCCCTTACGTTCTTTTCTTTCCATGACAAAACCTCTGGGTTGTGCCATGTAATCATTTTTATACAAATCCCATTGGGAAATGCCGTCTTTACTTTCATCTGATGTAACTCAGATCATGATGTGCCACTAGCACTCATTGTAATCTATTCATTCGCTTCGCGTAAAATCTTTTTATTCAAGTCGCGCTCTACATCTTTATATATTCTCTTTGGAGTCATATTTTGTCTTGTAGACCCATCACAGCCTACTATTTTGGCTCCTTAGGAATTTATTCTAGATCCCAAAATATTATTGGTATTATCAATTTTATTTCATCTTCCTTTGCTTCTTGCCACTTGGACGAGTGAACGTCTCTCATGGCTTCTTCAAATTAGGTGGGATTACCTTATATTTGAATTTCACTAATATAGACTTTATAGTCATCAGAAATATCTGATTTTCTTATTCTTTGAGACTTTCTGGGGCCTCAGCTACTAGCATTTCTGGACCTTTATTGCCAAAAAAACAATTAATTCTATAAGGTCCTGTGTAACAAGATCCTTGTTTACATTATTCATCCTCCTTGTGGAGTTAGGTCTCTTTGTACCATGCTCCCCCAGGTTGTCCCATCTTCAAACTTTCTCATTTCGGGTTTAATCTGCTAAAACTCATATGGCGTGTTTAGCACCGCCTTAATAACTCTGAACGCGTCCAATATAAATATTGGCCGATTATGCTATCTTTCTATCGGAACTGTAAAAGATCTAGGAATTTAGCTATTTCTTTACTTTAGGGGTATCGTTATTATAACCGTCTTACTCCCCCGACGATCACATTAATCTTTTATAGATCACTCTTGCCTTTAATACATAGTATGCATCGCATTATCTGAAGTATGCGGCAGTATCTTTCTTAATTATCTTTCTTATCATTTCTCTCTCTCGAAATGTGGTATGAACTTTTCTACCATAATTTCGAAAACTTTTCAGAACTCTTGTGAATGAGGAAACTTTGATTACTTACTTCATCTATATGATTACATCATGCAAAATAAAATTATTTCTTAGGTCGTATGGGAGCACTTTTTCCTCATTTCACTTTAAGAACTCAACAGAGTCCTCTTATTATCAGTACTTTTGCAAGTCATGCTTATATGTCATTCTTATCATGAGGTTCGTTTGCAACTTTCTTTTGTTCTTAAACTCATACTAGGATAGCATAAGAGCTACCCTAAACTTATCTCCCTGTGCGAGATACACTAAAAGCACATGAGTCATCACAACTTTCTCCCGCCATGCAGGATTGATTAACATAAGTACTATGTCAATTTTACCCCGCCATACGGCTATTTTCTCAAACTTTTCCCGCCAAACGGGTACTATCACAAACTTTTCTCGCCATGCGATATAATTCCCTTAAAGGGACATAAATACCAGCATTGGCTCATATTTAATCATCAAATTTAGGAATAAATCCGAATACTCTTTAACACACATGCTTAATCCGACGTTGGTCAAATTAAACATGTATGTCACTTATTATATTTTATATCAAGATGATTAGGACTTAAAAAATTATATTACTTATTACATCTCTTATCATGACGATAAAAACTGAAAACTAAAACCTTCTTCATAAGGAGTACATAAAAGGCATTTTTTAAAGGTTCTATTTTTTTTCTTGGATCAATATCCCTGAAATCTTTGAAAACTTTTCTTTTCAAGCCACTCTTAAAGAGAACATAGTCCCTCATGCAATGGCCTTCTTTCTCATAGAACTTGCACTTAGTCTTTTCATCATCTGAGTCACAAGTACCCATATCCTAAAACCCTAACATCTATGACATCCAAGGTTGTTCTACAAGCATCTTCATCACCGGAAATGGCATTCCTGCTTCCTGCCTTCTCATACTCTGCAATATTGGCAGGAGGGTTGAGCGATTGCCTGTCTGTTTTATCCATGTCCTCGCCTTTTACTCCAATGCTGCTGGCCATGTTGCGAGATCCATGAGCAAATCTATCACAAAGAGAGCACAAAAAAAGGGCAATTTCAGCTCCGACACAAACAAGTCAATCAGGATTTAAATCTTAATCTTAATAATGTAGTATAACTAAGCCTCAAATTGGTTTATGTCTCTGCTTTGAGAGTCATATACGTAAGAGATTAACTGAAAGGTTTTCCCACATCCGCCTTCAAAACCGGCATAATAACAAAGGTAAATAAAAACACAAACTTGGGGTCACAATCCAGATCCTCTAATCTATAGATATAGCAATCAACTGAAATGCACAAACTTTAGCAGGAGACAGAGAAGAAAACTCACTGAAACACGACGACGGGTAGGTCGCGCAAGCGATGATGGCCACCAGGGAGATGAGATGATCCCGCCCTTCCCTCGCCGCCGGCGGCCACCCCGGCGCCGCCGTCCACCCACACCATCCAATGCCGGCTCCTTCCCCGGGGCCGCCGTCCACCGCACCATGGAACCTGGTTCCTCCTCCTGTTTCTCCTAGGCGGACGAGGTCGAGGCAGTGGACGCCCTCCGCGAGCCCACTAGTCCCGCCGGCTTCAACCTCCCTCCCCTCGCGGCCGCGGCAAATGCCGCCTGTGTGCTTTGGGCGAGCTCCCTGGACCCCGACGCTGAGCCCTTCGTTGGCTCTCCGGGTGGATCTAGAGCAAGGCTGCGTTTCTCTGACTCGGAGGCTTCCTACACCGACAACGTGGCCGTCGTGGGGTCGACCGTGCGCACGAGAAGACAGCGTCGGCGCCGCTGTCGGCGCCCACGTCGGGGGGCATCCATGGCGGACGAGCGCCGCCCCACGCCGGTACCGGAAAGGCGCCTCGCGTCGATTATCGTTCATCCACCGCGCATGTCGGTTGTGCCGGATGTCGACGGCTTCCGCGAGGTGCAGAGCCGCCGTCGCTGGAGGCGTGCCCCTGTGTCGCGGTGACCCGTGCCGGAAGATCTCGTGGGCAGGTGTTTCAACTGCCTCGCCGAGGGTCATGTCAAGGTTGTTTGCACGAGTCCGCCGCGCTGCTTCCGCTGCCTCGATGGTGGCCACCATGTGCGTGACTGTCCGCGGCGTGTACGTGGTGGCGATGGCAAGCGTGGTCGTTCGCCTGGTCGGCGTGCCCACCGTCATGGTCGTCCACGCAGGCGGCACGGGTCGCCTAGACCGGCCTCCCCCCCGGACACTGCCTCGGCTACCTCGGCGTCCACTGCCAGATCGCCCTCAGCTCCCCCTTGCTGCGGGCCGCCTACACCGGAAAGGCGGCGTTGAGCCCGCCACCATTGCGTGCCCCTCGGGGGCGCATGGTCATGCGCCGGGCTCCAGCGCGGCCCTAACTACTGCTGGTGCGACCACAACAACAGCCGCGGACGGTGTCGTGGGTCCCTCGGCGCCCTCCGCAAGCCGGGACTGGCCGGGCTTCACCGACCATGGCGGCGCGGGATCGCGGCCGCGGACCATGCGATATGGCGGAGACGGCGATCCGAGGCTGGGCTGTGGTTACGGGCCGGCCTTCCTGCCACGTCAGCAATGCAGCACCATCATGGTGGGCCTGTTCTGCTGCCCCATCGCGTCGTCGCGCGTTGCCATACCCTGCGCCCCGGATGCCAGCAGGATTCCCGCGATGAGTGGGACGCGTGTCGTCGCGCCCGTGGCCGAAGAAGTTGACTCCGTCTGCTGGGCACCACGCTCACACTCTCCTGTCAAGATTCTGGCCGCAGACCCAATGCTGGAGGAGGCGTGTATCTGCGCCACGCCGAAAGCTGCTGCTGTGCGCCCTGCCCCGGTTCAGTCTATTGACCGGGACCCGTGGCGTTACCAGGTCTCTGGAGGTGTGCGCCGCGGCAGCGCGCCCTTGCTGCATGAGGAGTATGAGCTGCTGATGGGCCGCTGCAAGCGCCTCTGGACCACGGAGGATGGGCCGTCATTCCTGTTCGAGCCCAGCAACCAAGAAGACTCAGGCCACGAGCCCACACTGCACCCTAACGATATCTACCTTTCAGAGCCAGATGACGAAAATAGCTCTGGGCCGTCTTCGCCGTGCGCCGAGGATACCCTGGGGGCGTGTGAGGCCGCGGACGCGGCGCCTTGCGAGGCCGTTGTTGGGTCTGCGTTGGACAGGGCACAATTCGTTGCGCGCTTCCGGAAGCCGCTGCCGCAGCCAGTCGTGTCCACGCCCAAACTGCGCCGCACCAAGGCCGCGGACAACACCGACGATGAAGATTGGACACCCAGGCGGAGCATACGCCTTGCCAACAAGAGCAAATTCAGGGAAGCAAGCCGGAAGCGCAAGCACGAAAAGTGATGATGAGAAGGCTCGGCCTGGACACGGAGACTGAGAACCCCGAAGAGGCGTCGTTCGACGAGTTCCACGTCGCCTTCAAGCAGCCCCTCGCGTCTTCCAAAAAGAAAGCCATGGGCGTCCTGTTCCCAGGCTGGAAGCAGCGGCAACTAGGTGCCGTTCGCGCCGCCTGAAACAGCTGTTCGCAGCCGTCGCGATACCTGGCATTCATGATCGCGAATTTATTTATTTGGAATGTAAGAGGGCTCAACATGAGAGCTCGTAGATCGGTCGTCCGCGAATTTGTGCGTCAGGAGCGTGTCACCGCCCTGTGCTTGGTCGAGACCAAGATTGATGCACTGTCCGGCCCCATGGCCACTGAACTATTGGGCGCAGGTTTTCGACTACGTGTCCTTGCCTTCGGTTGGTGCGTCTGGCGGGATCGTCATCGCATGGTGTCGTGACGAATGGATCGCCACTGACCCGGCGCGTCGGTCGCATTCTGTGACGGTAACGATCGCACCGAGCTCCTCGCCTGCGGAGCGATGGACCTTGTCGGCCGTCTATGGGCCAGTACTCGAGGAGCTCAAGCCGGGATTCCTGAACGAACTACAGGACGTGCGCGCTCATGCGACGGGGCCTGTGCTAATCTGTGGTGATTTCAATCAGATTTACCGCGCAGCAGACAAGAACAATGCCCGGCTTCACCTGCGCTCAATGCGACGGTTTCAGAGGCTAGCTGCTCGACGATCTGCAGCTACAGGAGCTATATCTACACGGTAGACTGTATACTTGGTCCAACCAGAGGGACAGGCCGACGCTTGAGCGCATCGACCGTGCGTTCGCGTCCATGCAATGGCTCGACACCTTCCCAAGCCATCACATGCGGTGCCTGTCCTCAGACTGCTCAGATCACTCACCGCTGCTGCTGCAACTCTGCACACAACCCTGGGCCAGGCCGAGGTTCCGCTTCGAGTCATTTTGGACACGCATGGATGGCTTCGAGGACGCGGTGAAAGAAGCATGGGACTGTCAACTGCCGGGTGCAGACTACTGCAGAATCCTTGACCACAAGCTTAGGAGAACTGCTCGGGCGCTGCAAAGCTGGAGTATGAAGAACATCGGGAGTGTTCGTTCACAGCTGTTCATGGCACGCGAGATAATCGCACATTTTGACAAGGCACAGGAAGAGCGTCAGCTAACGCAGGATGAGCTTGCACTGCGAAAACAGCTCAAGATGGCCAGTCTGGGTCTCGCCTCCTTGGCGCGCACGATTGCGCGGCAACGGTCCAGGATTCGGTTCCTCGAGGAAGGTGACGCCAACACCAAGTTTTTCCACCTTCAGGCATGTCACAGGAACCGCAAGAATGTCATCCCCACCATTTTCCACGAGGGGGGCTGGTTCTCTGCCGAGCAAGCCAAGTCCAACGTAATATACGAATACTTCAACGACATTCTCGGCAAGCCGTTCCAGCGCGGCCACGGCATCGTCCTAGACGACCTGCTACCTCAACTCAATTTGTCGGGCCTCGACGTCTGCTTCTCCGAGCAGGAGGTCTGGGAGACCATCAAGGACATGCCTGGCGACCGCGCACCAGGCCCGGACGGGTTCAACGGCACATTCTACAAGAGGGCCTGGCCAATAATGAAGGTCGACGTTATGAACGCGCTGAACGCGCTTTGGTCGCTCGATGGCCGGAGCTTCAACCACCTGAATGGTGCGCTGATGATCTTGCTTAGGAAGAACAACGCACCCAACAAGCTGAAGGACTTCAGACCCATTGCGCTCATCCACAGTTTCAGCAAGCTTTTCGCCAAATGCTTGGCCAGACGCCTAGCCCCGAGGCTGCCTGAGATGGTCGCTCTCAACCAGAGCGCGTTCATAAAGGGCCGGGCCATCCATGACAACTTCAGAACGGTCCAACTTGCGTGCCGGTGGCTGCACTCCAAGAAACATCCTTGCATATTGATGAAGGTGGACATTGCCAAGGCGTTCGACTCAGTGTCGTGGCCGTTCCTATTTGAGGTGCTGCAACGTCTGGGTTTCTCACGCCGCTGGATTGACTGGATAGCCTTGCTGCTGTCCACGGCAAGCACGAGAGTGCTAGTCAATGGCAGGGCAGGGCGCCGAATTGCTCATGCCAGGGGCCTGAGACAGGGTGACCCGATTTCGCCGATGTTGTTCGTCCTCGTCATGGAGGTGCTAAACTCACTCATTAAGGAGGCGGACCGTCTCTCGCTGCTGACGCCGCTACCGGGCCGTGGTGGCTCCGGCTCGTGCGTCCCTGTATGCAGACGATCTTGTTGTCCTCCTGTCGCCTACGACGGACGACCTGGCTTGCCTGGCGGACATACTGCAATTGTTCGCGGGCGCCTCAGGCCTGGTCACCAACCCAGAGAAATGCGTCGCGATGCCTATCAGCTGTGAAGAGGGCATGGTCGCTGCTGTCCAACAGGCCTTTCCGTGCGCCGTGTCATCGTTCCCGTGCAAGTACCTAGGAATCCCCCTATCGCTAGGAAGGCTGCGGCGCGCCGAAGAACAGCCACTCATTGACACGGTGGCTGCCAGAATTAGCGTTGAAAACGGACGGAATTTTTCCCGGTCCGAACCGTCCGTTTTTCTACATTTGACCCGTTCGGTTTCGCATTTTCGGAAAAATCCGGAATCGGTTCGGAATTCGGAGCGGAGGTTGTCAGAATGCGGACGGAAGTAGAAATGGAGTTTTTCCGTCCGTATTTGCGGAATTCCGTATTTGGTCGGAATATTTCCGTATTTGTACCGCATTTTAACCGGATTTCAGTCAGGCGCTCGGGCACGCGGCAGTTCGCACTCACAGCGCCCGCTCCGCTCGATCTCCGCCGCCTCCGGCCCTCCGCGCCGTCCCACAGCTGGTGCCGCCTCCGCCTCCCAGCGCCGCCGCCACCGCTCCTCCACTCCCCGACGCCACCCCAGCGCGTGCCCTAGGGCTGGCGGCGGCGGCCACCTGCGCGGCCGCGGCTGTCACGGCCGGCGCAACGAAGGCCGCGCGAGCGACCACCTCCCCACGTGGCGCGGATGGCACCGGAGCTCCGCCGCTGCCGTCGCCCTGTGCCACCTCACCGCCTACCAACACCGCCGCCTTGCCTTGCTACTCCGGCGCCATGCCCTTCCGCCTCGCGCTGCTTGCTTTCTCCTTGCCGTCTCCCACTCTCTCTTTCTCCCGCTCTCTGTTCTCTCTTTTTCTCTCTCTGAAGTCGGAGCACATGGATGGGAAGGGATGAGGCAGCACCGAAGGCACCCAATGACCAGCTCCCAACCACGTCACAGCAACCAATAGCAGCCGGCCACTTCCCCTTTTTCTGTGGACACAGACCACGTGAAACAAAGAGAGGAAGGAGGCGAGTCTACAGATCGGTGCTTTGGTCCATGAGCACAGTTCGGTCAGCCTGGATCGCTGACTAGGCCCATGCGGCAGCCGCAGTAAAAAATGCTACGCGTACACAGGGAATGTACAAAGGAATAAAAAGGTGAACTTATTAATCATGGAAAATTTCCCAGAAAATTCTAAAATAAACTAGAGTCACCCTAGATCATACATAGATACTTGCTACTAATTTTTCATTAGCTAAAATTGTACAAATAATTTTCATGTTACTTTCCATTCACATTTTCATCGCCAAAGATGTGTGTGATTGTGATTGTGAGTATAAAGATGTACAGTATTCCGGCTTAAGTTTCCGGCTTCCGCCCGTTTCCGTTGAATTTCCGATCGTATTGGTTCGTTTTCGTGCACCCGCATATCCCGATTCCGTTCCCGAACCCGCATTTTCCGAACCCGATCCCGTTTTCGCCAACAAATATAGAAACGGAAGTAGAAATGGGGTTTTTCCGTCCGTTTCCGTCCGTTTTCATCGCTAGCCAGAATACCCACTTGGAAGGCCGGCTTGCTCACCAATGCTAGCCGCACAATGCTGGCTAGGTCCACGCTCTATGCAATACCCGTGCACATCAGCATCGCATGCTGCCTATCGCCGTGGGCGATTGCGCAGATCGACAGACGGAGACGCGCATTCATCTGGACGGGCATGGATACTTGCTCCGGGGGGAAGTGCAGGGTCTCGTGGCCCGTCGTTTGTCGTCCGATGGACCTCGGCGGCCTTGGTGTGACCGACTTACGATTCCTGGGCTTCGCTCTCCGGCTGAGGTGGGAATGGCTAGCGCGCACTGAACCACAGCGCTGCTGGGCGCAGCTGCCTTCCAAGCCTGAGAAGTGCGTCATGGCGATGTTCGCTGCGAGCATGAGGGTGGTCGTCGGTGACGGCGCGTCTACCAGGCTGTGGACGGACAACTGGAACCCGGTCGGGCCGCTGCATCTCTTCGCGCCGGCGTTGTACGCGGCCACCTCTCGCACAGGGAGGAAGCGTGTGCTGCACGACACGCTCCAGGATTACCGGTGGGTGAGGGATATCACGGGCGCCACGACGTCGCAGGTCCTGCGTGACTACCTGCACGTCTGGGAAATTTTGCAGGCCGTGCAGCTACAACCGTCGCAGTCCGACCGCTTCGTATGGCGGTGGTCGCCCTCTGGAAATTACTCGGCGTCATCAACATATCGAGCGTTCTTCGCGGGTGCCACCAAGCTCCTTGGCGTCCGAGATCTATGGAGAACGAAGGCGCCGCCGAAGGTCAAAATGTTCTTCTGGCTTGCACTTCATAAACGACTATGGACCGCCGAACGCCGTAAACGTCATGGCTTGCAGGATGGAGATGCGTGCGCACTCTGTAGACAGGCCGCCGAGACTTGCTCACACCTATTCGTTGGGTGCGTGGTTGCGCGAGAAGTGTGGCACTTGCTGCTATCCAGGCTCGGTCTGCAGACTCTAGTACCCGCCGGTGATCAGGACTTGGCTGATTGGTGGCTCACGCAGCGGCGGAGAGTGGACGCCACGTCCAGGCCGGTATTCGATTCTATAGTGCTGCTCGTTGCCTGGTGCGTTTGGAAGGAGAGAAATGCAAGGGTCTTCGGCAAAGCGCCATCGACGGCAGCTACGGTCGTTATCGCCATCATCGAAGAGGTAGAGCAATGGGCTACAGCGGGGTACGCGCCTCTGGCGGCGCTAGATTTACTCTGGTCGCAAAATAACTTAGCCATGTAATCTAATCAACAAAAACCCAGTAGAAATTAGGGCTTCTTCGGGCAGGTTTCGAGGCTGCTCTCTTCGAACCCGCCCTCGCGCTTGGTTGTGTACTTGAACTTTCTCTCCCTCTTAATGAAAAACGGGCACACATCCGGTCGCGAAAAAAAAATGATGGCCACCAGCGAGGTGTAGCAGATGCCATGAAAGAGAGCAGAGGTTGAGGGACAGAGGCGAGGCATTGCATTGAGGAAGGAGAGGCGAGGCGTTGCATTGAGGGACGCGGCCGTGGTGCTGGTGCTGCTGCCCCACACCTAAACCTAGGTGCTAGCCTGCTAGGTGCTCGTGAAGGTCGCAGGTGCTCATTCGGCCATTCGAGAAAACGGAAAGGAAGAAAGCAGAGAAGGAAAGAAAAGGACGGTTCGCTCCTACTTGGGTCCTCCAATTAAACGCAGCCCAATATCTAGCTGGCCCAGGTACGCAGGAACGAATGGACGTTCGTCTTGTCCAATAGACCAGCATGACTAGAGAGTCGAGGCCACGTCTGGCTGTTTTGGGAATGGTTATGCCCTGTCCCCGTCCCCCCCCCCCCCACACCACCACACACACACACCCCGCGCCCCCTATCCAAGGGCACAAAAACACTTTAAGTGCAACATTGCAAAACATATGGAAAAACTATATAGTGCAACATCAGAATATAAATACTGCAACATCGCAAAATTACGTCGAAAAATGTGCTGCAACATCAAAAATTATGTACTGCAACATCAAAAATTATATATTGCAACATCGAAAAAACAATGTACTGCAACATCGAAAAACACGTACTGCAACATCGAAAATTATGTACTGCAATATCGAAACATATGTAATGTAACATCTCAAATAGTAGTACTGCAACATCGAAAAATCAACCATGAAATATGGAATAGGAAAACTTTCGAAAATCATCTGTTGCAACAACCAAAAAAAACTTATTGCAACATTCGAAAATCATCTGTTGCAACATTCAAAAAAAACCCATTGCACCGCGGAGAAACAGCAAAGGATGTACAAACAGCAAACGGATGGGTTCCAGGTGCAGGCTGCTCCAGCCCTGGCCCATCACCTTCGAGCTCGCTCGGAGGGATGAGGGAATAGGACCCCAGAGCTCGTCGAAACCCTAGCCACCGCCGCGTCCCTCAAATCTAGAGGAGGACGAGGCAGGCTCAGATCCAGAGGAGGAGAAGGAGGACTCAAATCCAGAGGAGAACCGACCTACCTCGTCGGAGCCGCCACCGTCGTCCTCGTCTCCGGTGGGGGAGCGGGAGCCAGTCGCTGGGAGCGTGGGGTCGCAATGGAGATCGCGAGAAAGGGGAGGGAGGGAGGGAGCACAGGCGAGCGGGGCGGCAGCGAGCTGGCACGTGGCGCATGATGTCCGTCCGGGCGACGCTAGCAGGCCTGGAAAGCGGCAGGCGGAGTGGCAGTGAGTGGCGCACAAGGGGAGCGGAGTGGGTCACGAGATGGCGAAGATGCAATGAGTGGGCGCTGGGGAGCGGGGTGGGTCACGGGATGGGATAATGACGCCGATGGGATAAGGAGTGGGGGTCACGGGGCCACGTCCAGACGGGACGGATGTGCTCGTAGAATCATTATCGTTTTGGGAACCAACTGATTTTGTGGTGATTAGCGCCTTTAGGGTACAAAAATTGTGCAGAAAAAATCTTTTTCAAGGCAAGGGCGCCATTAGGTTACCAGAAATAAATAAGTCTACAATATCATTTTTTTTCAGATGACCACTTTAACCTATTAAATAGACGTCCAGATGATATACAGTAACACGGTCGACAATTGCTACTTGGTTCATATAAGTTTGCAAAAAGCTAAATCGAATACTGTAAGAAAAAAGATTCAACAACAGTCATCCCATGTCCAAGTAGCATGTCAAACCTCCGGCCGACAGCCTTTCTCTCTTCTTCCTCCATTAATCGAAAAACCGAAATCCATTAACGCCTTCTCCTTTAACAGAGCTCTCTGCCGGCCCCAGCCCTTCCCCTCGCCTCCTCCTCTACAAAACCCACCTGAGCACCGCGCGTGCACGCCGCTCCCTGACCATTGCTCCGCCCTCCTCCACACTGCTCCGTAGGGCTGCATCGCTGATGCCATCGCCAGGGTCGAATCTTCACCCGAACTCCCGATCTCCCGATTCCGGCCATCTCCCTCCGTATCCTCTCCACCCTCGGCACCGCAAGAGCATCATAAAACGTCCTAGCTACTTCACGCCAGACCTCCACATCTGGAACGCCAGCTCCCATGTACTCCGTGTCTCCATCACCGCCGAGCTTCGCTCCTCTTGGACCGCGCCCCGTCACCTGGCCCCGTCGCCCCTTCGCGTGCCTAGAGCGCTCGCGCGCTGCTCCTGCGAGCAGCTGCAGCGGCTGTCCCACGCGGGTGCGGCCAGGCGCTGCCACAAGCTGCCACGGGGAGAGGAAGAAGAAGGACCTGTTCGTGCAGCCAGGAAGAAGACGAGGGCAAACATGTCATTTTCTCTGCTTTCTCTCGCTGAAAACCAGAAAAAAAAAAGTGTATTTTAATAGGGGTGGTGTGTTGCAGCAAACGAATCTGATTTTAGAGTGTGTCGTAGCTAATATCGTAGTTGGCGGTGTGTTACAGCGAATTACTTGTTTCTCGAATGTCCCACAGCTAAATTTGCCTTTTTATTTAGTTTTGTTTTGGATCCTACAAATAATTAATTAAATAGGCCTGTAAGAAATGAAAGAGGAAAGATTTATAGTGATGGGAACATTCATGCTATGGATGCTCATATAGTCATATGCCTATAATAAACAAATGGACTCAACTTTGTGAGATTTACTCGGTAGCAACCAAGAGTCCAGAACTTTTTTTTTAACTTAAGAGTCCAGAACTATTCTACTTGATTGTTTTTGGACTACATGATAGTTTCAAAATTAGACAGAGTTTTATGGTAAATCATTATTTTACAATATAAGACTTGGGTCAAGTAGTGACTTGTTGTCATGGGCCAGATTTTGCTATGCCCCAATAAGAATCCATGGGCTCAAATGCGTCCAGCCCAGTGCTATCCACATACCGTTGGCAGATCGGATCATGCCATGCGATATTAAGACTTATTATATTGAAATAATTGTAGACATGTGTAGATGTGCACACCTGCTTCACGATGATGGGATCATCCCTGCTAACGTTGATGAAATAATTAAAAGTCAGAGTTCTCTCCGGTCACTTAGATTGAAACCCAATCTTAGGTCTGCTTTCTGTTTTTGGTTAGATGCATTTAGTTAAATCTCTCCTAGACTTTTATAAAATCCCTATGTAAGTACCCCTAGACTTTGATAAAAATATATAAAAAGCTCCTTTGACACTGTGGGGACCTTCCCCACAGTTTTTTACCGTCAAAAAAACATTGATGAAATAATAATTAAGTAATGCATATCCCGCGCTGCTATGTATCCATACAGCTCCACTTATGAGCCATGCTCCACAGCAATTTTAGCCAACCTCAATGAGAAAATCTGCAGCATGTGCGAAACTGTGTGTGTCATGCAAATTCCATCACGGATGATGCAATCTGTGGGATGTGAAAGCCTCATTGCCTCCAACGGAGCTTCATAGAAAAACATAAGTAGTATTAGAATCAGAAATTAAAACAATAAAAATGTTTGCTATATGGAAACAAGTGATTTGCCATTGGTTTATCCTGAGAAGGTAGTCCAATGGCTTCCTCTTTTCCTACACCACCTGGGAACTGCCTTCTTTTTCTACGCTATCTGTGAACTTAAGGGATACTCGGGAGGCTTAAGGCAAGGTCAGCTCAATCCTGATCTTGCTTTCTTCTGCAAATCATGCAGATGGCATTCGTCTGACAAACCTGGGCCGTAATAATGTCATTTTCGTCCTGATACCACGCAAATGGACTGGAACTCTGAAAAGAGAGTAACATCTAATGGCCTCAGAAAACAAAAAGGCCCACTTATTTTATTTCATAACCCCCCGAACTATTCCTTGGTTCACTGAACTACAAGAATGAAATTGTTGCGAACACAAGGTTGATATATGTCTTTATAGTTCGTTTTGTGATGTGTGATTGTCAATGTGATCCACGATCTAGGTTAAGTTTGTGACTAACCATAGCGTGAGTTGGGTTATGTGACATGTCTCTTAGCTTGTGGCGTGCAGGTGTGGAGCTCGGAGGCGGTGAACGATGGCGAGGTGAAAGTCAAGTAGGGACGTGTCATACCGATGGACCGGGAGCGGTGAAGGGTGGACATGAGACTTGGACCGAGGGACCAGAAAGCTGGGTGACCAACCGCAGTGGCTGACATATGGGACACCGACAAGCGCAAATGTACACGGGAGTGACCGTGTTGATCGAGTCAAGACGGCGGACGTGCGAGTTGAGCGGGGCTCTACAGGACTTGGTGGCCGGCCGGTCGAGGACGGCGGTGACACGTGTCGAGCGGTGGGAGATGCGTATAGAGTAAGCTACTCGCGGACGGTTTGGATGGTTTGGGTCTCAAAACCATCGGTGGCCGTTTCGCGGGTTTGGGCCTTAAAACCCGAGCGGAGGTTCCGAGGAGAAACAGACGACACATGGCAGCATCGAGGCGAAGCTATCTCATGAAGGGCGCGGTGGCCGTCGGATAAAGATTATCTCGAGTTAGACCGTAACGCCCTCGGGTGAAGTGATTCGACTCAAAACATTTAGGGGCAAAACTGAGAGTGTGTAATAGCCTGGTTAAATAGGACGAGGGAGCTCTCATCTCCCTCACATCTTCTCATTTTCATTTTCTTTTTGCCCTAGGTTTTCCTCTCCCCTTAGGGTTCTCAAGAGAGGTCCACAAATTCCAAATTTGTGTAATCAAACCTGAGTTTTGAGTTGGAATGGAGGCCCTAATCCTCTAGTTGTCCTCCGAGATTTCTCAATTGAAGCTGTGATTTTCGTTCACCGTGTTCTTCAATTTTTTCCCTTTTTTTGTTCTTGGGTTCGATCTTAATTTCTCGAAGCTTGGGTGAATCCCAAGCGATGATATCTTGGAATAGGTTTTTGCCTTGTTGAATTTCATCTGCGCAAAGTTTAATAGCGAATCATGGAGATTTGGATCGGTTTTGGTTGAATTTTTGGTGCTGCCTCTTTTACTGTTCGTGCGGGCGCTGTTCTGTTCGTTCGCTCGAACTGAGTCAGGCGTACAGCTGCAGGTAGGCATCGGGCAGTGCAGTCCCTGCCGGAGTCTCTCCTGAAGCCGCGTACCATCTGTGCCCTACGTTGGTTCTCTGGTCGAGCTCGCCGCTAAGTCCGTCGCTGCTCTGCGTTTGTTCGCTGTTCGTCTTTGCGCTCGTTGTGTTTCTGCCCTGAGCAAACCAGCACACCAGTGCTCGCCCTTGGTGGGCTGCTCGCTGAGCCAGAGTCCAGCAGCCGAGCACGGCACCAGATCCCGTTGCTCCCTCTCTGTTCATTGGTGTGTGGTTTGATTTCCAGGGAAAGCTCTGTCCAATTTCCCTCTCTACAGTTTCAGATTGCAAGCAAATCGGCACCTGTGCACCTTCGGTCAGAAGCTAGGCAGCAGTGTGTTCATCTCCTTCTCCTGTTGCTGTGCGCGTATTTTGATTGGTCAAGTTTGCTTCTTGCATCCCGTGGTGGTGTCCAGCTCTCACCAGTGCTGCTTGCTTTGATTTTTCTGAGCTCAGTTGTTCGGTACAGCAGCGTCTTGCTTGGCTGATGGGAGTCGGACTGCAGTAGCACTTGTTCGTCTAGCTGCAGGGCGCGTTGTCCAGACCGCCATGGCTATCTCTCAGTGCCGTGGTGATGTTTCCGGCGCCCAACAGAAGCAAGCAGCTTCCTGTTCTGTAATTGGCTATAATTCTCGAGCTCGCTATTTTATCCGTGGTTTATTCCTTTGAGCTCCGATTCGAATTTCGTTTGTTGCGTTGGATTTGTGGTGTTTTGTTGTGTTCTTAGGGAACATCCACTCACTCATTTGGGTTGTGGACATCATGGTGTTTGTTTCGCGTGTTTGGCGGTGATTTTGGGACAGCGACCAAAAGTTTCGAAAGAAATTTTACGGCTCTTGTTCCCCCTCTGGTCGTCGTTTTCGGTCCTTCAATTGTCTAACTCCTACACCTAGGGTGAGGTGGGCTAGGGGCAAGGAACGACTGACGAGGCAGTAATTCGTACTTTTCAGTTTATTTTTTCAGCAGTGTTTTTCTCTCACAACGAATCAACGAACAGTACTTTCAGTCATGACTTTTCAGCGAAGCGAACGAGCTCGTACGGCCAATGACACAAGCTGCAATTTGCTGAAGGCCCGATGGTCCTACTTTTGCAAACATCAAGCAATGAAATCACTGAGTAGTACTGTATTTCACAAGATTTCCCTTTATATGCCAGCGCATCGCCATCATCAGTCAATAAAAATAAACAAAGTAAAGCAAAATTAGCATCGAGATTTTCAGGAGAGAACGCATCTGTTTATGCTGTAGCTTGAAAAATTCCTTACTAGTACTAACAAATAAAAATAGGAAAAGAGATTTGATTGATCACTTACTCTCATTACGGTTAGCAATACGAAATGCTCTTTTCCAGCAATTATCTATGTCACTGTGTATAGAACCGTCACGATGGCTGCTATGTGGTAATATATCCATAGGGGGTACATCATCGTCATCATCATTGGAGTAATCAAGCACCGATGCAGCCCTGCTTCCACCCTTCTCATATTCTGCAATATTGGCAGGAGGGTTGAGCGATCGCATGCCTGTTTTATTATCCAAGTCCTCGCCTTTTACTCCAATGCTGCTTGCCATGTGGCGAGATCCATGCACAAATGTATCACAGAGCATTAAAAAAAAGAAGCCAATTTCAGCATCCGACAGTCCAACACAAATAAGATGGTACAAATCAATCAGGATTTAAATCTTATCTAAAGATAAGAGAACCTGTGGAGCAAACGCGCGCACAGCGTGTACACGGTAGCGGAAAATTTTTGGAACGTTCTGATCTTGATCGACGCTGTTGGAGGCGCTGAACTGTGGCTTCTTCCTTTGCAAACAGGAGTTTGGTTGTGGCCTGGTCAACTGCGATATGATCCGTACGTTGTTGTTGAGCGTTCATTGGCCGCGCTGTGTCGTTGTCGCCTGGTGAGTGACTGGCCTGGACCGGCCCCGCCTGCAACGTCGCCTGAGAAACGGGCTCTTATATTTATCGGAGGTGGTAGCGCCCGGCCTACCCCGTACTGATTTTTTCCGCCCGCACGCGCATCCCATCCTGTGGCAGCGCCCTCGTGTCTGGAAGACTCGCATTGTACTCACAACTCGCCCTATCGGCCTTGACTCAAGACCGTTCGCCCCACCCTGCACTCACTCCCCATCCATCGGCCCCTAGCTCGCTGCACCCTATCCCCCGATGTTCACGCCGTGCCACCATTACTCCTCGTGCCCCTGACTCTCCGAACAACATAAAAGATATGCAACATAAAACATTTGAATGCAATATACGTATGCACAGATAAAATATACACTTGCAATATATGTACAAAACATATGCAACATTCAGATAAAACTTTTGCAACTTGCAACATATAAACACTTACTGTAACATAAAACTGAAACAGCTGAAACATTTGGAACATATTGTTCCAATATATGTGTGAAATATATGCAACATACAGATCAGAACGCTTGCAACGTGCGTCTGGAACAGATGAAACATTTTGAACGAACATTTGAAACACTTGCAACATGCCTCTAAAACACTTGCAACATATGCAAGATATGCAACATCCCCCGATCTACTTTTGCAATATACAAATAAAACAATAGCAACGTACCTCTAAAACGTCTGAAACACTTGAAACAAATACTTACAACATACGCTTTCATCGCAGCATCTCCTTGCTGAGGTCGCGCATCGCGACGCCCATGGTGCCGACAGCGGCCACGACCTTCTGGTGGGGAACGCTGGCAAGGGATGGAGTGCGGCGCGGCGATGCAGGGGGCGCAGCGATGGATAGAGCGCAATGCTGGATTGGGGAGCCTCGCGACGCAAGATGGGGTGCGCGACGGGGAAGACGACAACAGCGAGCGCATGATGCAAAGCAGCACGCGATGGGCGAGAGCGATGGAGAGATATTTTTAAAAGAAGAGATGGGAGAAGCACAGAGTAAAAGCCTGTTGGTCCAGTACGCGCAGGCCCGGAACTGGACGGACGTTCACTCCTAAGTATTACCGTCAGAGGTGGAGCCAGCGATTTTGATTAGGGGGGCCAAATAAATGTGATTGTATTTTGTAGTGTGATAAAATATACATAACTAAATGTTTCAACAACTTTCTAAAAAATTTTACACTATTTCTAACCAAAATCATGATATTTACCGTATATTTATCTATCTACAAGCCTGAAATCAATTTATTTGTCTCCGCTTTGACAATCAGCATGATAAGAGCGGTAGATAAACACACAAACTTGGGGTTACAATCCAGATCCCAATCAATATACTCCAAATTTGTATGCAACATCCAGATCTCAGTGAGTATATAGCAACCAATGAAAGGCGCAACTTTAGCATGCATGAGACACAGAAGAAGACTCACTGGGAAACACGATGGGTAGATGGCGCAAGCGATGATGGCCAGCAGCGAGGTGTACGTGTAGCAGATGCTACGAAAGAGAGGAGAGGCTGAGAAACGGAGGCGAGGTGGCGCATTGATGGATGATGAGGAAGGAGAGGTGGCGATCGGCGGCGACGTTGGAGCTTCTGAGGAGATCGACAAGGAATGGCCGAATGGGAGCTGAGGAGATGTGAGAGCTCGGTCGGTCGGCGGCGGGGCCGGGTGGCATACAGCGTTCAGCCGTTCACTGCATCCGACGGCTCTCCAGTCCTGATGAGGCCCAGATCGGCCCAGCAACAGCAACACGACCCACCCAGAGCAGAGACATGTCAGAACCTGAATGGGTTACAACGACCAAAGTGATGTGAATTGAACTTGTTTTTCTTTTAGAATAGTTTGATTTAAGAACATAACTAAAACGATTTAGAATTTAAAACGGAGGTAGGTCACATGCTTTCTAACAAAGTAATAATTTAAAAGTCATTAACGTTCGAATAAACCTTGTTCTAGGCGACAAGTGTTTTTGACCGGATCGAGTAATATCCTCGATATCTCTCAACACCCGCTCTGTCCTCAACTCTACTAACGCCGATCGACGAAGCTGATCGGAAAAAAAAATTATTTTACTCATTATCATTAGAGATATACTCCGTCCGTCTCAAAATAAAAGTCACTGTAGAATACGTGCTGGTCAACATTTTTCAACTTTGACTAGATTTATAGAAAATATTAATGATATCAATTATGAAAATATATTCAACGATTTATTTAATGATATCAATTATGCACATAAACATTAATATTTTATATATATATTTAGTCAAACTTAAAAGTACTTAACTTCTCGAGAATTGAGAATAACATATTTTTTGGGATGGAGGAAGTATAGGAATGGCTTACTCAAAAAGGATATGGGATGCGATGAGAGTGGGCAAACAACGATCTTTTGTATGTGAAAGTCTACTTAACCCCCTTAGCTATCGGTGGCTGTCTACTTCACTCCCTGACCTATAAAACAGGGTATTCTGCCCCCCTCAAACTATTCGAAACCGTCTAAATAACCCGCTGAAGTGGTTTTGTTAACGTGGCATATTACAAAGTCTATAGAACCCCTTAACATATATAGGGTTGACTGTATGACCCCCATCAACTATAAAATATGATATTGTAGCCCTTAAAACATCTAATAATGTTCAATTGATGGTCACGTATCCCACCACGCTGGCATAAGCTCACATGCTTGTATATAGGCCCATCGGCTGCCTCCTTCTTTGAACTATTTTCAGGTTTGTGCTACTGCCCAATGAGCACCACCTTGTTTCCTACTCCACCTCATGCAGTCCTCGATGACATTGAGCACATGCACTAAGCTTGTACCCTGCTTGTCATCCGGCTCCTCGCCCCTCTCGTTTTCTCCTCCTATACTACCTAAAAAATTGGAGGATGATCGGATGGAGGATCTAAATGACGACGATGTAGGTGTTGCATGCTTGATCTCAATACATCAACGAGTGATGGAAGGTGGAGCAGGAGACCAGATGTCACATGCTACTTATTGGGTGGTGTGTCAGTCTGGAAAGAGTAGGGAGGTGGAGGCAACAAATGGCCTATGCACAAGCATTGTATTTAGGCCAGTGGCGGGATACGGTGTCCACACCACTCTAACGATCATCTGGTGAGTCATTTGAACATTATTTGATGTTTTACGGGCTATAATATTATGATTTATAGTTGAGGGGGTCATGCAGTCAACTGTTGATACGTTAGGAGGTTATATAGACTTTTAAATATGTCACATCAGCAAAAATCACCTTCAAAACCACCTCAAGGGGTTATTTAGACGGTTTTCAATAGTTTGAGAGGTAGAATACATGGTTTTATAGTTGAGATGGTGAAGTAGACAACTACCAATAGTTTAGGGGGCTGATTAGACTTTTTCCTTTGTATGTTGTATCACGTCGGTATTGCATTGGTGGAAACCGGCGAGTAAAGGACGATCAGAATGATTTTGTTGCTTGTTTTATAGAGGGCAGAGGCTGAGGTACCCTCCGGCTTCTTGACTAAAGCTTAACTAGGGGACTAAATTCTAGTCTGGCCGGTGACATCCCTCACATCCCAGTGAGAGTGTCACCCGGGTGGAAAGCTATATACAAAGTAAAGAAATACGCATATTTTTAGCACATAAACTATACACTCCACACCAACATCCATAACTTGAGAAGTAGTTTAGTTTGAGAACATGCAACATATATGTAGAATTATTTTTAGAAAATATATGTAAAATCTAATAAATTTGATAGATTTTTAAAATACACATCTAAAAAATTACCAGTCAAATATTCAAACGTAGGAAAGGAAAACTATACTAGTGCCTTTGAGTGAATGAAGTACTCTAACTTCACTTGGTAAAAGGATACACTTGATTAAGTTTATATAAAAGTAATACTAATACTTACAACTTCAATGGTCTATCTTTGTTCAATGTAACAACCTAACTTATTCTACATTAGAAAGGGTCTGAGCTTCTATGTAAATCTTTACTGACTTTTTAGGACGTCTGAAGACGTGTTGTATTGAATTTTTTTCTCTACCTTAATATAAAGACACGCAAACATTTTGTGTGTTGAAAAAATAAAACATATTTACAACTAAATTAAATATCTAATGATATGTTAACGAATGGACTAGTAGTAAGGCCACGTTTAGTTCCAAAATTTTTTGGTTTTTGCCCGTCACATCGAATCTTTGGACATATGCATGGAGCATTAAATATAGACGAAAAAAACTAATTGTATAGTTGAGTGAGAAATCGCCAGACGAAACTTTCAAACTTAATTAATTTATGATTGGACACTAATTGTCAAATACAAACGAAAACCGTAGCGAAAACCTAAAATTTTTCTAGAGCTAAACGTGGCCTAAATTATGGTTATTCCGAGCCCACACCCAACGGCCAACACGCAAACACACACGCATACTGACGCATTGCTCGGCAGTTCAATCAACCAACCGGAAAACCCCAAAAGCGGTTGCTCGCATTCGCCTCGCTCCGCCGCGTCCTCAAAACCCCCCTCCGCCATGGAGCGACCCCCGTCGCCGCCGCGCCCGCATGAGGAGGCCGTGATCGACTTCGACGACGAGGAGGAGGACCCGGAGGAGGTGGAGCCGTGGTTCACGTCCTCCTCCGACTCGGAGCCGGAGCGGGAGCCGAAGCGCCCGGCGCCGCCGCCGACCCTATCTCCCGCCCCCGCCTGGACCGAGCCCGAGCAGCAGCCGGCTCCGATCACGGCGGAGGCGGAGGCGGAGGCGGAGGCGGATAAGAAGGGCGATGGGGAGGAGGATGCGAGGCCGCGGTGGCCCGGGTGGCCCGGCGCCAGCGTGTTCCGGCTGGTGGTGCCCGCGGACAAGGTCGGCGGCGTCATCGGCCGCCGCGGCGAGACCATCAAGCGCCTCTGCGACGAGACCCGCGCTCGCGTCCGCGTCCTCGACGCCCCGCTCGGCGCCTCCAACCAGATTGTAAGACTCCCGATCCTTCCCTCCGCAAAATTTTGTTTCGTTCCAGTTACAGGTTTTTATGGTTTGTATTTATGATGACTCTGGAGTCGGAACCTCGGCACCTAGCAATTAATGAAGGTGATGCACTGATGTTTTGCTGTAGTTTTGTCTGCTCTGTGAACTGTGAAGCGAACAAGCAAAGCAGTGTTCAATCGGCTTGTTCAATTGTTTATTTGAGTATGCGCACGTGAAGCATGCCTTGATACAGTCTCACTTCATTACGTTAATAAGAAATTGGATTGCTCTGGGAGCTGTGCCTGCCAATTGTAAATTGGGTCATTGCAGTTTTGCTCTGGAGAGTGGAGATATGCTGTAACTGTGTAATCAATCATGTTGCTGTTGCCTCTTGCTTGTTTTGTTTATCAATCTTTATTATGTGGTTCAAACCTCAATTCATAACTGTTAAATTGTTTTCTGTATGCTATTTTATGCTATCAACCTTACTGTACACTAATCTTAGAGTTATGTTATTTTAGACTTTTCGTTTAGCTACTTTACAAAGCTACATTGTTGTCAGTAGAAATCATGGTTCATGCTTTGCTTTCAATTGCTGTTTCATTCTCATTCTTTGTTGCAAGTATTGGAACAAAGATCTTAACCAAGGGTAGAAAACGTGGTATACATAACTAATGTAACATACTAACATGTACAAGTGGTACGGTGCATGTCATAATTTCAAATGAGGTCACTACACATGTTATTTGTGCTCAGAAAAAAGTTGCAGTAACACTCTTTTATTTGTTTTCTTGCCTTTATTTAGGTTTTAGTATCTGCAAAAGAAGAAGTTGAAGCAGAGTTATCACCTGCAATGAATGCTGCAATTAAGATCTTCATGCATATAAATGAGATAGAGGTGATCAATTCTGATGGAACTTTATCTGCTTCTGCACCAGAAATTTGTTCTGTTAGATTATTAGTTCCTTTTGCACAAGCTGTCCACTTAATTGGCAAGCAAGGAGTCACAATTAAGCCAATTCAGGAAAGTACAGGTACTACCATAAGGATTATAGATGAAGGTATGTTGTTAAGCAATTCCATCCAAATCGTTCAATTAAAAGGTTGCATTTATTAGTGGCTGCTTAGCTAGGATATGTCATATATGTAGTCCAATTAATTTTAGTTTACTATTTTCTTTTTGTAACCTATGATGTGATAATGTTATGCATCATTCTTGCAGCCCTATGTCTTTCACTTAGGATTATTTCCCTCAAATATACTTCACCATCTGTCTTTTCAACTTCCGATTAAAAAATGTGCATGATGCATTTTTTTGTCTCACTTTTGCTAAATTACACCCACCCATAATTAAGGGTTTATTATATGTTGTTAAGACTTATTTGCTGTGTAACTTTCTACAGAGTCTGGACCTGGCTTTTCTCGCAGGAAAACTAGTATCCGACCTTCTCTCGGAACTTGCACGCCCTATTTACCTGAATGTCTCCTATTTTAAGAAAAGATACAACTCTTCTCTTAATTAATTTGATTAGTAGTGACTAATAAGTCAAACAAAAAAAATACAAACCATAGTATAAAATGCTAGTTTCAAATCCGGGTGCCTTTTACTGTTCTCTTAATTCAAAGTCTTCTAATAAAGGGCTGAAATCGTGAACTCCATTCCCTCGAATGTCTTCTATTTACTTATTTCATGTTTTATGTTAATATATAGACTTCCAGTTCCATAGTCCACATATGACATTTCCAATTGCATCTGTTTCTTCTAGATGAGCTTTTGAGTCATGAGACAGTGGATGAAAGAATTGTTGAGATACGTGGTGCTTCCCTCAAGGTTCTCAATGCACTAAAATCAGTGCTTGAACTTCTCCGGAAGTTCCTAGTTGATCATGGTGTGCTTCATCTTTTTGAAAGGAAGGTAATCCTAGTTTTGTTTCTCCTGCTCTCTTATGCCTAAATGTTGTAGCATTGGTGTAGTTCTAATGCATTGATGTTGTTTTTCTTATTTGCAGAACCAAGAAGTAGTTCAACCACAGGATACTTCTAATTATCCTCTTGCTGTGAACCAGGATTTTTTGTTGTCTGATCAGCGCAGTCATGGTAACCCAATAAGCAGTAGACTTCTGTATGGGCATGATCCATCTTTTTACGGTCCACACTCACCGGATATCTGCCATGCAACTGATTCCTTAATGATACAGGTGTGTGCTATAGCCTATAGCTAGTAGCTGCAGCCCTGATGTTTTGTCAGCTTCCTGCTGGTTTCATTCAAATTACAAAGGTTATATCCATTTTTCTTTGCATCTGATTTTTCCATGTTTTTTGTTGTCTGATCAGCGGAGTCGTGGTAACCCAAAAGGCAGTATATTCTTGTATGGACGTGATCCATCTTTTCGTGACCCATACTCTCGAGACCTCAGCCAACCAGCCGATTCGTTAATAACAAAGGTCTTATGCTGTACCCCATAGCCATAGTTGAAATAGTTTTTCATATTGTTTGTCTAATTCGGTTGAAGTTATGAGCTATCATACCCAGGTTTCTTTTGAATTTCATTTTTTTTCATGCCATTTTCCTTTTTAATAAGTTTAAGCTCTAGCTGCAGGAATCATCTTTTGCAACAATGACACTTGTTACACAACATTTTGCCTTTCAGACTACACGGACAATGCAAGTCCCACTGGCATATGCTGAAGAGATAATTGGTGTGAGGGGAGAAAACATTGAATTCATTCGTTCTGTTAGTGGAGCAGTTGTGGTTCTTGAGGAAATTGGAGATTATCAAAAGGTTCGAGTTATGATTGAAGGCACTCCTTCACAAGTTCAAACTGCACATCAACTTGTACAGGTTATCTCCAACCCATAGCACCTCTTGCATTCTAGTCTTGTACTTGGTTGCTGAGTTAAACTAGGATGCTATATGGATGATAATGTAGCACCATTAGAGTCCAAGAACTCAGATTATCTATATGGATGATAATGTAGCACCATTAGGCCAGTCTCAGTGGAGATTTCATGTCACTGTTTCTAATACATCTAGATTTTGGAAACAGTGCAGAAGAGTTTCATCCCCATGAAACTCTCTCTGCTCCCGTGAAACTCTTATCATCTCTCTCTTCATTAATATGGTGCCACATCAGCATAATTAATGCTCATGAAACTCTGATGAAACCCCATTGAGACTGGCCTTAGAGTCCAAGAACTCAGGTTATCTATATATGGATGATAATGTAGCACCATTAGAGTCCAAGAACTCAGGTTACCTAGTAAGTTGCTGGGTTAAGATTATAGTAAAAAAATGTTTTAAGATTGCAGGCATTTATCGCATTTGATTTGTCTATTGCAAAGAAGACAAATATGATCTGTTAGACTAAGCTAGTTAATTCCATCCTAAAAGTAATTGAAGGGATTGGAGAAATCTATTTTTCCTGTCTAAGTCTGTTTTTACACTTGGTGATGGTTTTAACCTGATCTCAAGTAGTGAAACACTGAAACCACAGAATTCCATCCTCCCTAGCTCGAATCTTAACACAGACAATGGATCCATGAAACTGGAAAACACACTCCACTTTAAGACACCTGATAGATTACTATGGAAGTGGAGAACATGCACAATTGAACTGTTTGTGACTTTGTCTATGACATTGCGACCCAATAGAGGCTAATCGCAAAAGCACGAGTACTACAGATGTAAAGTTATCTTATAGAGATGAATTGTCCAGTTACTGTAATCATGTGCTGATGAACACACTGCTCATTGTGATTGCTGCAGGAGGTTATATCAGGTGACAGAGCGCCACCGTCCAGGAGCAGTTACTACAACGGTGAGGGGGTGGACCCAGGTCCGCTAAACTCCCCACATGCTGGCTCAAGGTTTCTGCACTCTCCACGTGCCATCGCAGCAAGCCGGGACTACCTGACATGGCAATACGAAGAACAAACACCCCATGGCCATTGGAGAAACGCTACTCACCGTGATTACAGAGGCTACAGGCCATAGGAAACGAACTCAACTGCCAAGTTACTGCTTTCAGCTACCATAACAAGTTTCTGTAGATGATTTATGTGGAGTAGGAGAACGAAATGGCTCCACGGTTGTGCTCCAATCCTGACGCTAGACGATGTTCACCTGACCAAACTAGTAATGCAAGAGTATATTCCAGTGTTGACAGAGAGATATAGTCCTCAATACCCTTGGATTGCTAGCCTCACTTGATCCCAGCAGTATGGGTGCATGACTAACTTTATCAGCGTCTCAATCAGTTGTTGCCCCTATCACCTGTTTGGCCACTTTATTTCCTTTCTTCAGGCCTCAGTCAGTCAGACATGATGAACCTCTTCTTCTCTTATGTCCACTGGAATACATGTTTATATATGCTGAATCCATCTTCTGATAGGTCATGGATACAAGCGATTGGGATTTAGTAATCATCGGAAATTTGGGTAGTAAATTCCATATTCCAGGGCCCGTTGGTTTAATATTCGGTAATGCTACGTGTCTTACGTCTGACACGAGCAAATCGTCGGACGCTTCCCATAGGTCTAGTCTCGTTGCTTGCGTTTTTACCCTATCGCTCGCTCTGCCCGTGAGTTTATTAAAAAAAATTATCCATCCTTATCCCTTCTGCTTTCTCCTCTCCTGTCGCAGCGCGAACGAGCCTCTCGCCACCTCCTGTCGCACGTGCCGCCCACTCCCTCCCGTCATGCGCAAGTGCTAGTTGTGCTCGCTCTGCTCGTCGCGCGCGCCACTTGCCTAGCTGACCCAAGCCCGGTGCTGGTGGCAGTGGTGCTCACGCGCGCTGCCGGTGATGGATGCTAGTAGTGCTGGTGCGTCGCCACTCGCCACCAGCTCCTACCCCGACGGCCGTAATTAACTGGCACAAACGCTCCTCCTGCCTATGTTGCAAATATATGTTTCAAGTGTTTCAGATGTTTCAGATTTATGTTGCAGTTGTTTCTTATGGATGTTGCAAAAGTAGATCGAGGATGTTGCATATTGCAAGTGTTTCAAAGACATGTTGCAAGAGTTTATTCAGAATATTTCATCTGTTCCAGATATATGTTGCAAGCGTTTTGATCTGAATGTTGCATATGTTTCACACAATATTGTAATAGTATGTTCCAAATGTTTCATCTCTTCCAGTCTTCCGTTACGGCAAGTGTTTTTATGTTGCAAGTTGCAAGTGTTGTATCAGGATGTTGCATATGTTTTCACACATATGTTGCAAGTGTATGTTTCAGATGTTTCATCTGTTTTAGACGTATGTTATATTCAAATGTTTCATGTTGCACGTGTTTCATAGTATTCAGAGAGTCAGGGGGCATAGGGGAGTGATGGTGGCATGGCACTGGCGCCGAGGAATGGGGGCAGCGAGCCAGTGGCTAGCGGGCGTGGCGCGTGGTGCACTTGGGGTCGGTGGTCGGGGCGCGACGGAGCGGGGTGCGCCTGCGGGGCAGGGCGAATGGAAGGGGGCAGGGTTGTGCAGATGGGGGCGGGTCGAATCGAGGCGGACGGGACGGATTGCGAACGAGTCGTACGGACATGACGACAGCGCGATGCGGGCAGGGCGAATTAGCAGGCAGGAGGCAGGCTGTGCAGGCATGTACGGAAAATGGTTGTCCGATGGTATCCTGTCCCGTCGGACGTCCAGCCAGCACGCCCCACTTTGATATTCCACCCGATGATCAACACCACTACATTTTCTTGCACCGACCAACACTATTGGTCAGTCCTGCCGTCCCATACCTTCTCTATCAAGGAGCCGAATAATAGCTGTCATTCATACTATCACCTCCACGGCACCGTGGTGTAATCTCATCTAATTAAACACAAATATATATTCCTTTTCTATAACACTAGTATGATGCCCGCACGTTGCAACTAGATTTTGTTAAAAATAAAATTATTGCATTTGTGTTATTGCATCAGATCTAGCTAGTCGAAACCAAGCAACCTAATGGAAGAATCCAATAAAAAAACAGAATTGAATATTGAATCGCATTATAGGAGGATGTGGTTGCCAACAAATAGCATGGCATGGATAGGTTGCATATTGAGATTGTGATATACTTGGGGAACGATGTGGATTACTAGCGTGAAAAGATTGAAATGTTAGTGGTAAGGTGGCTAGTTTATGTGGATAAATTACATAAAAACTAGTAACTGCACTTAGTTGGGATGACATGGATAGCTTTTACACTTGGCTGACCCTCAAAAAAAATTATTATATAAGTTGTTTAAGTTTGTTTATAGGATAAAATCCATGTTGTACTTGTAAAGTATTCCAACAGCTTATGAACATAGATGGAAATTTCTTTCGTTCCTATAGTCAACGTCACATTGGATGCTTTCATACTCAATCACACTCTGTCAGGTATCAATGATCACGATTCCCGAAGACAACGCTAAAAACTAGCCTTCCGATAAATCAGGAACGTGATCACGAACCTGGCCGACCCTTTGGTGTGGGACCCCGTCCCATCCGACCATAAGGGAAGCCTCGCCTCGCCCGCCCCCTCCCCCCCCGCGCGTGGTGGGACTGGCCCCATCCGACCCCAGAAGGGGACAAAACAATCTGACAAACATAGAAGGTATAAGCCACAGCTCGTCCGACCCCCGGAGGAGAATCTCTGCTTCGCCCGACTCCTAGGGGAAGGTTCTGCCTCGCCCGACTGCTAGGACTTGGTCTCGGGTGTGGCGGAAGCCCCGCGTAGGGGCCCGCGCCGATCCCAACCACCGCGGATGGGGGGCGCACGACTAAGGATGGGCCAAAAACAGTGACGGATGGACCATTCCCGGGAAATCAAATCACCCCACGACACCGTATGATGCAACATAGGGCATCACTATGCCGCCAACTCCTGTACGACACCCGTCAGGGTCAACTATTGACCTTGACTATTGACCACTCCGTTTGCCAGACGGAGTGGGACGCTATGGTTGGCGCATGCCGTTAGCGCATGGCACCAGTAGTACACAGGGCAACGCATGGCACATGTCCCCGTCACCACGATCCACAGGGTCAGTGGGGCCCGCACCAAGGAGGGGAAGGAGGACAACGACCCCGGAGTTCATGTTTCTTTTCTTCCTTATCCTCCTCTTTTCTCTTTTTCTCCTTTCTCTACTCTACTGTCCGGGCTGTAACCTGCCCTTCCCCTTAAACTATAAAAAGGGAAGCAGGGTCTCTAGGAGAGGACGACGACTGAACAACACATACACCCTCAACCCGGAGAGACTTGGGAGCTGATTCCTCTCTCGACCGTTTGTAACTCCTACTGCAAACTCAAGCGCAAGTAACACGAACAGCTCGCTGTAACACCCTAGGTGTTAAGCATGCATTAAGCATTATAAAACATACACATGAGCATCATATTGCATTCATAATCATATGCAATATAAGTATAGCATTGAGTTGAAACATGTGAAACATCACTTCGAAACATGAATGTTGCATATATTTGTTTAGATATATTTTTTGCCCTAATTATGCTTGCTAGGCCAATTAAAAATGTTTGGTTATAACTGCAAATCATTTAGGAATATTTAGCATCAAATTTGGAGCAAGTTTTGTATTCAAAAGTTTCTCAAAAATTGCTTTTAAAAATAAGTTAGAAAAATGGGATTTTGATTTAAAATGGGCTTTGAATCTCCATTTCAAAATTTGTTTGGAATTTCAAAATATGCCCTAAAGCAATGTTGTAGAGAATTAAATTTTGAACAACTTTTGTTTTGGGGTCAAGTTTTGAAAATGCCTTTTTCTACTTCAAAATTTGATTTTGAAACTGTTGGAAAAAAAATTTGGAATTGAAATTAGAAAAGAAAAAGCAATTTTCCGCTTACTGGGTCGCGCCCCTCCCTTCCAGCCCACGGGCTGAAGCCAGCCCGGCCCATCCACCCCGCCTCCCTACCTCTCCCGCGCACGTCGCGCCCGACCGCGGCAGGCGCCGCGCGCCCAGCGGCCGCCATGCGCCACCGCCGGCGGCACCTAGCGTCCAGTGGCCCCCGTGGCCACGCTCGACTTCTCCCGCGCCTCAACGCACCTAGCTGTGCCCGCTCACTCCTCCTCCATTCCCTTCGCTTCCCCACAGCAGCAAAACAGCCGAGCGGCTCTCCTCCGCCACTGCCCGCGCGCGCGCTCGCCGGCGTTGCCCGTTCAGGCCACCGCAGTGCACCACTGGCACCTCCATCTTCCTTTGAGCTCCGCCTCTCCCTCGCGCAGCCCGTGCTCGCTCCAGCTTCCCATGGTAAGGCCTCCTTCGAAGGGCATTGCTCATCGGAGCATGGCCGAGCTCGCCGGAGAATTCTGCCCTGTGGGCTCCTCCTCTCCGCCCTGCCTCCTCTCCTTTCTTTGTGCGTGTCTTGCTCGCCTCAGCTCACCGGTGCTCGAGCACCCTTCCCGTGGCCATCTCTTGGCCGGGAATGGCCGACCAGCGACCACCAGCGCCGCCGCTCCACCATGGACGGCGTTGACTGGTCTCCCGAGCTCCACTGGCCACCGCACGTGAGCCATCGAGTTCGCGGGGTTGAGGTGGTCATGTGGGTGACCTTGGCCTGGCCGGAGACCTCGCCGTCGGCGAGAATTCGCCGATCAGCGCCGCCCCGTCTCGGCCTGGCTGACGGGTGGGGTCAGTTGACCCGCGGACCCCAGTTGCCAGCGCCAGCGGGTGCAATGCACCGGGTGCACCCAGCAATTTCCACGGCAGATTTTAAAAAGGATTTTGAAATTGATTTCTAGAAATTCTTTAAGGGCTTCCAAAATTTATATCTTGAAAAGTATTGCTCCAAAAATGATGAAACCAATTTTTGGTAGACTTCTTAGGAGTAGATCTACAGTTTAAAAATAGTGTATGTCAAATTTGTGATACTTTTGTATAGGGTTTTATTTAATTCTTATAATTGCTATTTTCTTAGAAAATGTGTAATAAATCATAGGAAGCTCAAAAAAAATATGGTTCCAGTTTTGTTAATCTTCTTTAGTGATGTACTTTACATGAAAAATATATGTCATATATGTTCTGTAAAAAATTTGGATGTGTAGTTTAAGTGCCTTTATTGGCTGATTTTTGTTATTTTTACTAGAGAGAGAAATTTGTATAAAACATGCATATGATAATTTTTGTACAGTGATTGTTTGCTGTGTAGAACATAGAAAAAATACTAAATATGTGGTTTGATACTTTTCCTAGTACAAAGTATTTTCATGTTCATTTTTATGCCATAGCTTGTCATTTTTGTGTAGGTTGTTTTACTGATCCAAATCCCATGAAAATTTTATGTTAGGCTACTTGGAGTAGGACTATGCTACTGTAATTTTTTTAGAATTTTCTATGCACCAGAAATGCATGTTGCTGTTGTAGCCCTAGATTAGATGGAAATAAAGTAATATTCTTTATGGGTAATTAGTTTAATAATGATGCTTTGGTGTATCTTTGAAGCACCAAATTTCTTGCTGGTGCTACTTGATAAGTTAATGTGGTTGTGCTAATAAAGTGTAGTAGCACTTATGTTAGGGTTATATGTTAGTTAGCGTAAAAGTAACTGGGAGTGTAATAGAAGAGAATGCAGTAGATGACATGTATTCGTAGTAACTGATTGGATGATGTTGACTACCTTGTAGAAAAATTTTATCTCTAGTCTATACTATAAGTCTCAATATGTTTATCTGCATATCATGTCATCATTATCATCGTATATCACCGCATCTGATGCACTGTTTATATATTTACTTATGCAATTGTATCATACAGGATCGCAGGAGGAGTTGCTTGTAGCAGTTCAGGAGGAGCAGACCGGGTCCGATCCATAAGAAGCTCAAGCACAGGAGGTGCCCGAGGTAGACGAGTAAGAAGAGGAGCTATCTGAGTGCGTGGACCACCACTTCAGTTCCTTCGAGCGAGGCAAGCCTCGGAGCATTCTAAGTCTCCTACTTTATAAAAGCAATTATTTATATATATATATATATATATATATGAGTTTATATATTGTTACATTAAGTTATAGGAGTTGGGTGAAACCGTTGATGCATCTATTACTATCCTTGCCACATTATTACATACGTAAGTTTAGGATCGAATACTGCTTAGCCCTGCTTAGACCGGTAGCGATCGGTGATTTCCGGTCACCTAGAATGATAGGTGGTTATTGATTTGTTTTAGCGGTGGAATGGATGATATCCTGAAAATAATCATGTGTTGATGGATAATTGGAGACCGGGCAGAAAAGTTGGAGGCAACCAGACATGGTTCTGGGGTGTTATTAGTTTTCCGTCTGTGTCGATTAAGGACCGATCATTGTTTGTCCCTCTTGTCATGTTTAATGCATGCCTCACATTTAGCTGGCCGAATAAAGTACCTTTAGACCGCGAAGCTAGTGACACTTTTCAGGCTGGGGTAAACTCGGATTGGCAGACTGGTGTCGAAGGAGGTTAGACGGGGACACGAAGAGTGAGCCCAAGGTGCGTCCTGGCAGTCGGGCGGTCCCTGGGTGGTGCGGTCTATGATTGTTACCCCGCGACTTTTCCCTAGAAAGTGTCATTGGTGATCTGTAGCTCACTTGATCGGTGAGTGTGGTTTGTGTGAGGAATAAATCACCAGCTGGTTAGGAATCGATTCGAATCGCCATCGCTCCTGGATAGTGAGCACATGACTTGAGTTACGACATTGTAGTAATGATAATGGAACACTGATAGTTATATGGATGATGTTGGTAATGCTAAATTCAAGTGGTAACAGGATGTAATTGGTTAATCAAGTGATTGCTATAGCATAGGTGCTTACTTAGATGGATAAGTTATAATAAACATGATATAACTTACTTAAAATGGTTTAGATATGATAGCTTATACTTTTCGCAAATGAGTCAGGTAGCCCACTAGAAGAAAGCCTTGCATACTCCTTGGTATCACTTTATTTTGGTTTAAGACGGGTAAGTCTAGCTGAGTACTTTCTCGTACTCAGGGCGTTATTCCCATTGTTGTTGTAAATGGTCAGATGTACTACGGCTATTGCATCAACTGCCTGTGTCCAGCGATAGGCGATAATTAGGACCAAGGGCAATGATCGCTCCCTATGTTTTACCTAATGCTTTTGTGGAATGTGACTATCCCCTAGCACTGTATTTGAAATAAGTGTGTGGTTTATGAAACTATTTACTTCCGCTACTTTATATTGAACTTGGTTTGTAATAACTTTATGTTCTAAACTCCGATGTATTCAACTGTCATTGCGAACTCTATGTAATATGTGACTGTGGCTGCTAAACTTGCACGATCTTGGTTTGTACGTTGGTTGGTTTGAAATCCTTCGTGGTTTCACGGACTACCGGATTATACGGATTTAAGTTTGCTAAATTATCTGCTTCGGCGAGTGATTTTCTTACTTAATTTCGTATAATTGGTCGGTTCTGTTACACTCGTCACTGGACGTAGGGACATTCCGCCCGAACCAGTATACATCCTCGTGTCATCTTTGCACACCATCCGAGCCTAGACGCACAACCCACAAAATTCACTAGCCAGTGTCCCACATCTTTCTTTGTAGCATTGATTCTCAATTGCGAAATTACAGGCTCTCTAGACTTTGAGATTAGGATCTTAGGCTTCACATACATCATATACTTCTTGCTCTTATATATATACTTCAGCTACCTAATGTGGAGTTTGTGAATTATTCCTCCTGTTCGGCTGAGCTTATCAGCACGGCTTATCAGCCGTGGAACAGTGTTTTTCTCTCATAGCAAATCAGCCACAGCCGGCTTTTAAGCCAAAAAAACAGCCTGCCGAACAGGGCCATTATTTTGTACCAAATGTTTTGCCATGTGTGCTCTCCACATGTATCATCGTCATTTTTTTCTTACAATGAAGTTACTAATGTACATGAGCAAACGATCATTTGTGTTAAGGCATGTGTTACAATCAAACACGAGGTACACAAGGCCACAACCATATGTGGTGTATGTATCCATGTTCTATGCAATAGCTTTGTTTAGTTCGACGCCTCCACACCTGTCCAGCTGTCCTGTCCATCGTCGCCCTCCGCGACTTGGAGTTCACTTGGAGCAGAGGGCAAAGGCGACGGGCTCACGAGGGGCAGCGCAAGCCGCAAAACCCACCTCGCGCGCCCCGCCTCCACCACCCGCCGCCGCCGCTCGCCGGAGGTGAGCCCCCACCCCCTCTCTCTCCCTTCTCTCTCTCGCCCGCGTCCGCGAAATGGCCTCTGCGATGCTTTAATTTCCCCCGCGCGCTAACGACGAAACCCCCGAACTCCAAGCCGTCCCACCGGGCCCCCGTGGGAGGGAAGCGGATCGCTGGGGAATGCGGGTTTCCTCGCTCTTCTATCCGCTGATCGGGGCCGCGCGGAGGGGTTCGCGCTTCTGAAATTTGGGCTTCGTTCGATCTGATCGGGGTTTTGGTGGGGTTTTCCATGGGGTGGTGGCCACGCCACGCGTGGATGGTGCTTCCGTGCGTCAGAAGTTAATTTGTAGCCCAAACCATGCGCGCGCGGTGTGGTGTTTGGTTCCAGTGCAAGCGGAAATGCCCTTTTGATTGTTGCTTTTTCTCGAGTCCTATAGATCGACTAGACTGGTGACTTAGTTTGTCTAGGGTCCTGTTTTTCTGATGATTGATGCATGTGTCATGTGTGTGCTTCTATCTGTACTGTCGAATCTAGCTGCTGTGCCAATTGGGGACAGCAGGTGGCTACCACCTTTGCATCCCGTTCACTGAACAGCATGCTATTTGCTAGTTCATGGATTTTTGCAGCCAGACCTTTGCTTATTGTGCTTTGGTTGGGCTCGTGGTCTGAAACTCTGGTGTGTCTGGTGGGAGGATCATTCATTCTTATGGCCTAGTGTCTGTAATCATAGTACTTTCTGTGATTTCCGTACTTTCCAGATTTGGGGTTGTACATATTGTTAGTGGGTCAGAGGAAGTATGTTTCAGTGCTCTCGGATTTCCTTACTAGTCTTATGTCACTGAGTCTTGATACGTCAATATAACCATTAAGAATATGCCAGCTTGTCCCCCATGTTTTCAAGCTAACTGCAACTAACTTTTTTGGATTAGTGGTACTTTGATTTCATACAGATTATGTTGCATAAGGTTATTTATTTACCTATATAAAAGCAAATTCCAAGTATAAATAAATGGGATTAATGTGCAGCAGATTTATTAAAACTTAGTGTCAACTGTTAAGTGTTAACATGGTGTGTGTGCACCATTGCACGTGATTGGTTATATATCGTTGCTTGCTATTCCGCTAAACGTCACGGTGCCTAGAATCTAGAAGTATCGAGTCAGGCGCTGTGGCTGCGATGCCTAAACCTAATCATGGTTGTGATTCTGCCTTCAAAACCCGAATATGAATATAAGTTTACCATTCTCATTCTTTTTGCTTGTACTTGTACACCCTTTTTAACTTAATCTTGGGTGTGTGTCACCTACACTACAGCCTGACCTCACAGCATTTATGGGGTTTCACTTGTGAACTTTTGCTTCGTCCATCTTATCAGTTTTGGAAATTTCGTGGGGTTTCAATTGGGTGGCGATGCGTGGGAATTGGGAAGTAGTCCCGTACATTAGAACTTTGTAGCCAAATGCATATGCACTGGGGGTATTGTATTATACAGGAAGCTGAAATGCCTTGTTATTTGCATTCTAAAGTACTAGATTCACTAGATTGGTGTAACAGTTTTGGGCCCAGAAGTTGTATACTGTCTTCAGTAACTGGTCATTATTTATGGAATAGGAATAATCTGTAGTCAGTAGTCTCCACTTGCCATTGAAATCTGAGAGTATGATCAAGAATTAAGAGTGCTGCAGTAGCATGTTGTATCAGCTTCAGCAACCTTAAGGAAACAATAAATTGTATTGACTTAAATGTTTGATGTGAGAGAAATACTTTACATATCATACTGCTAGAATATACACAGGTTCTTTGCAATACATAGTTCTTTTTTGCATGAACTTCCTTTCTTTCAAGCATAGGTGGCCAGGTGCTGCCCCATTGTAGTTTAATTTACTTGTAGTTCAGTAAAAAGGAAAGCCAGTGGCGGCTTAGTTAAAATATATCTTAAAGTTTTTTATTTGTCCCTATTTTCTTTTGCCTAAACCTTGTGCACCTGTTGTGCTCTCTCTTTTTTTCAATAGGAATATTCATGATGAGGAAAATGTTCACAATGTACCTGTATTCATTTCGAGTGCCAAGAGCTAGCGATGCAATTATGCAACTAACAGACAGTTCTTTTATATGTTTCGGGACATGAGAACTTAATGCAGTATTGTATAATGCCCTGATTTTGAAATTTTGAAAAAAGTTATGCATATGCTTATTCGTTTTATTTGTCATTCTATTGACCAGAGCTCTCTTTCAAAAACTAGCAAAGATGGTGCAATGTACTCAACCTCCTCCCCAGTTAAAGCTCCCAGAGAGTAAGATCACAGAACTGACAGATGATGAGAACCATGATTCGCCGCCAAAACCTGAGAAAAGGACAAGGATGCACCACATTGAGAGGCACAGATCTTGTGTTGTGACCTTATCTGACATAGAACTTAATGGTCTGCAACCTCGGCGTCTGCTCCAGACCATTGAGAAAAGCCCAGGAGGAGGATCACAGTCTTCGCTCCATGAAGAAACACCTACAGATACTAATGCATCACACAGGCATGCAATTGCAGATGCTGCTTGGGAAGCCCTGAAAAGGTCAATAGTTTACTTCAGAGGCCAGCCAATTGGGACTGTTGCCGCAATAGACAAGTCTCAGGGGGCAGCACTCAACTATGACCAGGTGACCTACTGACCTTTTCTGTTTCCAGTTAAAGTGTTGGCAGTGCTGTCAATTTTAAAGATTTCATGCTATTTTCATATTATTCTATACACCCTTCTCTTACTGTTTGTTTTGCATCTATCATCATCGTAAATGGTAGTCCTAATCCTGATGGTGAGTATTCATGTGTACATTATCGGCTTCCTGCAAAAATACATCATAGCTATCTCATGCATGAGTTATACATATCATTGTGCCTGGGCATGCAAAATGATCAGCAATGATTTATGCTTGTTTTTTCGTACATTGGGACAGGTTTTCATGAGGGATTTCATTCCTAGTGCATTGGCTTTTCTTATGAAAGGAGAACACTTGATAGTGAAGAATTTTCTGGTAGAAACTGCACGCCTTCAGTCAAGGGAGAAGATGGTTGACCTTTTCAAGCTTGGTCAGGGTGTGATGCCTGCAAGCTTTAAGGTGCATCATCGCAACCCTACCCAGAAGACAGAAAGCTTACTGGCTGATTTTGGTGAAACTGCCATCGGGAGGGTTGCTCCTGTAGATTCTGGCTTATGGTGGATTATTCTCCTTCGTGCTTACACCAAATGGACAGGGGACAATTCTCTGGCTGAAAGTCCTAACTGCCAAAGGGCCATGCACCTTATTCTCAGGTTGTGTCTCTCAGAGGGATGTGATACTTCTCCAGCCTTGCTTTGTGCTGATGGGTGCTCCATGATAGACCGAAGAATGGTAGGCTGCCCACCTCAATCTAGCTACTTCTGTTTCTTATTATGTTTGACACTGTATCTCTTGTGCCTCTTATGTCTTACTACAAACTTATTGTTCAATTGCATCCTTGCAAGTCCTGTCTCATTCATAACTGAAACTGCTCAAGCTCATATGAAAATATATCGATACTTTGGATATTTTTCCCTCTGGGTTCTATAGGAGGAACCATTTATAGGATGCTGTTATAGCTATTAAAATTAGGACCAAATACTTGGAACATAAGAGGATTGTGAACATTAATAATGGTACAAGGTAGTGTATGGGTTTTGGAAACATACAGGAAGTATGTAGTTGCGATTTGTGAATAACAGCATGGTTTGCTTTGCTGGTAGCGAACATGTTGTCAAACTTCTTAAGCTTCTCTATGCAAGTGTTAGTTTTTTTAGTTTTATCATGTTCTTTGTTCTTATTGAAGGTATTGTTAATTCCCAGTGGTTGTGTTTCCTGTAGACTACATATTCATCTCGTGGAAAACCTAGAAAATTTACTAACCATTTTGATGCTCTTGGTCCTGGGAACAGCAAGTTATCTAAATGTTTGTCTTGAACGTTTGTACATGTTTATCATGCACCTTGTTATTGAACTATTGACTGAAATCTGTGCAGGGCATATATGGCTACCCAATTGAAATCCAGGCTCTCTTTTTCATGGCTATGAGATGTGGCCTAAGCTTGTTGAAACAAGACTCTGATGCTGACTTTGTGAACCACATCACAAAACGAATCCAAGCTTTGAGCTACCATTTGCACAGTTACTACTGGTTAGATTTCCAAAGACTTAATGACATATACCGCTACAAGACTGAAGAGTACTCACAGACAGCTTTGAACAAGTTCAATGTGATACCTGAATCAATACCTGATTGGATATTTGACTTCATGCCTAGCCGGGGTGGATACTTCATTGGCAACGTTAGTCCTGCAAGGATGGATTTCCGCTGGTTTTGCTTGGGCAACTTCATTGCAATTCTGTCATCATTGGCGACCGGAGAGCAGGCTGAAGCAATACTGGATCTTGTGGAGGAGCGCTGGCAAGAACTCATTGGTGAGATGCCACTCAAGATCTGTTACCCTGCAATGGAAAATCAGGAATGGCAGATAGTCACTGGATGCGACCCAAAGAACACCAGGTGGAGCTACCACAATGGAGGCTCGTGGCCAGGTGAGAGTGCTTTAGCAACTTGATTTGTAGCACTGCATTATGTTGTTAAACATTCGTGCCAATTATGTGTTCTTTTTCTTTTGCATTCATGGTTTAGCAAGTGAGCAGTTGCATTTTTCAAATTGACAAATTGAGTAAACAAATGAGATTGGTTATTTTCTGATCTGAACCTCATCTTTTGGGTTTGAAAAATTGATAACACTATGAACATTGTTTGTCGGTATGAACATATTTGGGTTTAGCGAAGCTGCACTTGCATAATCTACTGACCATGCAACTTCTGTTAGAGAAGATAATATATATGAATACTGAAAGCTGTCCTGAGTTGGAACAAAGCATCTGGGTTTGCGAATATGAACAGTCCTTTTGTTTGGTGAATTGATATCCATACAATCTTCACCCTGCATTAGCATCACTTTTAATGGCATGAGCCCTTTTGCTCTGGCTGCTGATGGCCTTGAGATGTGTTGTGCATTATGTGGTTTAGGAAATCAGTATTTCGTTTTTAAATTGAATAAATAGATGAGATTGGCTATTTGTCGATCTGAACTTCATTTTAACAAAATGACCGTAGTTTCTTTATTGAAATTTCATCTTTGGGTGCAAATGCAAATGTGATGAAGGCTGTGTTGTAAATCAGAAGCGAATATATTTATGATGAATGGTCATTCCATTTGACAAACTGAATTGTTATATCCTGCATCCTTCGCTCTGCATCAGCATCCATTTTAGTTATGTGGCCAGTGGCATTTTGCTTATCTCATCTGTTTGACCCGCCTGTGCAAATACATATTGCTCGTGCAGTGCTGCTGTGGCTGCTGGTGGCGGTGAGCGTGAAGCTGGGGCGCCCGCACCTGGCCCGGAGAGCCGTGGAGCTGATGGAGCAGCGGCTGGCGAAGGATGACTTCCCCGAGTACTACGACGGCAAGGCGGGGCGGTACGTGGGGAAGCAGGCGCGCAAGTTCCAGACATGGTCCGTGGCCGGCTACCTGGTGGCCAAGATGCTCCTGGACGACCCCTCCCACCTGCGGATCGTGGCGCTGGAGGACGACAGCCACTCCCGGGCTCCCTTCCTCAAGCGCTCCAACTCGTGCCCGTGACCCCATGCCACGCCCTTTTTGCCCACACCGAGACTACGAGTACAGCCACAAGCTTCGTTCTGAATTCAGGAGGATCGTGAAGGAGAGGATACTTAGTTACTTACCCACGCATTGCTGACCACGCGGTGCAGTGCATTCTTCTTACATAAGTATAACGAACTAGTAGCGATGTCTTCTAGCGTGCTGCGAAGAGGATGGCAAGGTACCGAGTACTGTATGTATGTACTAGGTACTACTATCCGTTCGCCAGATCGGATGCTACTAAACTGGTGAAGATTTTAGTAGGTCAGGCTAGCGTTGCGTCCGGATGCGGAATTCTGAATCATCTGGTAGATGCGGAACTCTAAACCATCTGGTGGAGCTTTATTATGTTGAAGGAACCGAAGAAAAGAAAAAAAAACTGTATTTTCTCCTTTTTATTTTCTCTGCTCCGAGACCGATACGGCGTCCGTGTTCGATTCGATTCGAAATGGAACATCATCATGTCAATATATAACGATCTGTACGAACCCATACCGACTCGTCACCAATCTTCAATCCTTTTCGCTGCATGGACGCTATGAACCGTCATCAGAGGAAGAAGACGTGCCAGCAGAAGAGGAAGAGGAGGATGAACACAAGCACACACACCACCAGCAGCAGAACCAACCCCCGAGCTGCCCGACGAGATTGTTCTGGAAATCCCACTCAGTACCAGCCTACCAGGGTCGTAGGGCGCGGTGAAAGTCTGGTTCAGATCACTGTATTGTCTGTTTTTTTTTTTTTTTTTGAATAATCTGTATAGTCTGGTTTTAGCACACCAGCTATCCTTATGCGAGAGGAGGTGTTCACTCTTGGAATGATGCGAACGCTGGAGCTGAACATTGCAAATATCATGCGGCGGCAATTTCTCAATATATAGACAGTTCCCTTATGGCCAATATAATTTACTTTGCTTTATACCAGCAATCGCTTATGTAGGTTGCACTCATGTCAGGATGTGCACGTTGCTGGTATAGATTCATCGTTACCTATGTTCCAAAAAAAAAAGGTTGTGACTTGCGAGTGCCACTACCACACGGCTGAAACTGGTTTCAGAGACGGGCGGGGCATCCACCTCTAGACCAATATCACCGTTAATTGGTGTTTTTAGAGGTAGTCATATATATAACGATACTAGCCATGAAAGTGTCGCTATTGGTATCTCTGCCACCATTTGCAGAAAATAATAATAACATTTATATCTTGAAGTAAATTTATTATGAAAATATATTCAATGATATATTTAATTACATTAATTATGTACTATAAATAATAATATTTTTTATATATATTTAGTTAAAGTTGAAAGAGTTTGGCTTTTCGGGAAACGTAATTGACTACCCCACACACTGACACACGTATGGGTAGGCATAGAACCCGCCCTGTTCGCTTGAACTTATCAGTCGTACCATTTTAGCGAAATAATAGTGTTTTTCTCTCACAACAAATCAGCATCAGTATTAGCTGTTTTTTCAGCCAGCCGAACAGGGCGAAGAACTAGTAGGATTGAAAAAATTGATTACATGTCCGATTCTAGAGAGATAACTGAAGAAAGTTTGATTCCTACCCTCGGTTAACTGAAAGAAGTGAAATGCATGTACTTGCATTTTGTAACTATATTTTGTATATTTAAAGTGCTATGTATTTGTATTAATATACTGCTTTTGTTCTCTTATCAATTATTACTACTTAAAATAAATGCAGTGTTGTGTTGCTAAAATTTGCTAATTTTCTTCAGTGGTTTAGTCTCCGCTGGGAAAAAAGCTGGATAGATTGATTAGAACTAGAATTGAACCAAAATAATCTAAACTTGAAATGCTTGATTCTCAATTTTTCTGTTTGGTTCCTTTAGTCACTAACCTAAAGTTTAGTCACTCCTTGGAAAGTAAAGAGGACTAAACTACTTTAGTCATCTTTTAGTAATCTGTTTACTAATTTAGGGACTAAAAGTGACTAAAGTTTAGTGACCCCTAACCAAATAGGCCCAAACTCACTTTTAGTCACTAAAATGTCAGATACCCTGACTAAAAGGGGTCGCTAAAGTTTAGTGGCTTTAGTCACCAAGAGATAGTTAAAAGTGACTAAAAGTGGTCCTAGGTGATTTTACTTTCTTTCTCTCTCCTCTCTTTTTCGCGTTTAGCCTACTTTTAGCACGTCAGAAGGGTCACTGGATTTGAGGTGACTAAACAATGCGCTCCCGGATCTGTTTTCGGCCTTGTTTAGATGGCAAACTTTGGAGGCAAAGTTTGCATAGTAAGTGTCCTATCACACTGTAGCAATTTTGTTTTTATTTGGTAATAATTGTCCAAATATTGATTAATTAGACTTAAAATGTTTGTCTCGCAAAGTACAATAAAACTGTGTAATTAGTTTTTGATTTCATCTATATTTAGTACTCCATATATGTACCGACATTTTGATGTGACGGGGAATAGGAATTCTGCATAGTGAATTTGGGAGGCAAACTTTAGAATCTAAACAAGGGCTTCATTTCGTAGGAACCAAATTTGTTGAAACCCTCAAAATCGGAGAACCGAAATGGAAACGAAGGTTGTGTTTAGTTCTCCATGGAATGCAAAATGCAAAATGCCAACTACTTTAGAATAATGAAATGCAAAATGCCAAAATTTTTATGGATGTGTTTAGTTCCATCCAAAATGCCAAATTTTTCATGGAGTGAGTGATGGCTTTTTGGCTTTTTCTGACCTCTTAAGGCTAAAATCTAAAATAGAGAATGAATACCTTTTTACTAAAAATTTTATATGATGTTTAGTTCCATTCTATAAAATAATAAAAAAAACTAAAATTTTTATATAAAACAGAGAACTAAACACAGCCGAAAACAGAATTCTTACCTCTAGAGTCGACAGCACTACAGCAGACTCACACTCACACTCAACTCACTCTCTCACACACACAGACCGGCGAGGGGATTCCTCGCGTCTTCCTTCCCCCTCCGCCTCCCCATCCCCAAGCCCCGCCCCATACGAGAGTCGTCTTCCTTCCCCTCCCCCACCTCACCGGCCCAGGCACAGGGAGGCCCGGCGAATCCGTCCGGCGACCGCATGAGGCACGGAGGCGGTGGCCGAAAGTTAGAGCGCGTCGCCCCCTCCTTCGCCCTCGGTGAGTCGGCAGCCGTGGGTGGGGACGCGTCGCATCCCCTTGCCGGGGCCGACCGGAGTTCGCCGGATCTGGTGGATCTGTCCACCACGGAGGTGCTCGATGGGGAGGGCACCTCGATGGCTGCGCTTGCTCCGCTCGGTGTAGCGCGCTCTCGTCCGCGACGTACCCGCGGCATCACTCTGGAGGAAGGGCATCCCCTTAACAACGGCGTATGCTCCGAACCACCTGTTAATCAGGTACTCTTTGGTAGTTCAAGTAAAAGATTAGTTTTGCTGTGACGAGGATGGCTGTAACGAATATTACTTCGATGTATTACTTCTATTGTGTTACTGTTACTCTTTCGTAGTTTAATCAACATTTAGTAGGACTTCAACATATTATAAGTAGAAGATAAATAGGAGTGTATACTTGAACATATTATAAGTAGAAGATAAATAGGAGTGTATACTTGAAGGTGCATCAGAGTATAACGGAGAATGGGTGTTAAAAGTGATAAAAGTAAAAGATTGGTGACGAGGCATGGAGTAGAACATTACTTCTATCGAAGTAAAAGATTGATGACTCTTTGGTAGTTTAATCTCTGCTATTATGTTGAAAAAATCCAAAAAGAAACTGTTCTTTCTTTAAAGCGTCCTGTTTATCTTCTCT
>CM039592.1:5722030-5764235 GCA_022457205.1 Saccharum spontaneum
TTCTCCAGGCAACGCACCGAGCTGCCCAATGTCACCGACTCTGATGTAATTATGGCCTTCCTCTCGGGCACCACTTGCAAAGAGTTGGTCCGAGAGTTGGGGCGTCACACCCCGCTCACTGCCAACGGGCTGATGGACATCGTCACCAACTTCGCCGCCGGTGAGGAGGCAGTTGGTGCCATCTTTGGCGGCGAGCAGGGCACTGGCAAGCAGAAGACCGACGATCCTGCGAGCTCCGCCCGAGGCTCCAAAAGGAACAACCGCAAGAAGAAGAAGGGCCAGCAGGGCAAGCTCGAGGCCCGACCGACGAGCTTGTCGCCGCTGCTGAACGCAAGAAGCCTCGAGGCCCCCCCGGCGGGGGCGTCTTCGACAAAATGCTCAAAGAACCGTGCCCCTACCACAAGGGGCCCACTAACCATAACCTCGAGGATTGTCATATGCTCCGCAGGTACTTCGAGGGCGCTGGCAACAAGGCCGCCGACAAGAAGGAAGACCCAAAGGGTGATGGCAAGGAGGAGGGATTCCCCGAGATCCACGACTGCTTCATGATCTACGGAGGACCCTCGACCCGCCTCTCAGCGCGCCAGCGCAAGCGAGAGCGGCGTGAGGTCTTCTCCGTACAGACGGCGGTCCCTCGCTTCCTTGATTGGTCCGCGGTGGCCATCACTTTCGACCGTGATGATCATCCGGACTACATCCCCAATCCGGGGGTCTACCCACTTGTCGTTGATCCCGTCATCGCCAACACGCGCCTTACCAAGGTACTCATGGACGGCGGAAGCAGCCTCAACATCATCTACTCCCAAACCCTCGACCTCTTGGGGGTCGAGAGGGCGCGCCTGCAACCTAGCGTCGGGGGCTTCCACGGTGTCGTGCCAGGGAAGCGGGCGGAACCCCTCGGACGGGTCGATCTGCCCGTTTGTTTCGGCACACCGGCCAACTTCAGGAAGGAGACCCTCACCTTCGAAGTGGTCGGATTCCGTGGGACATACCACGCCATCCTCGGACGCCCGTGCTACGCCAAGTTCATGGCCGTGCCAAACTACACCTATCTCAAGCTCAAGATGCCCGGCCCAAACGGCGTCATCACAGTGGGGCCCTCATACGAACATGCCTACGAATGCGACGTCGAGTGCGTCGAACACGGCGAGGCGGTTTTGGAATCGGCAACCTTGGCCGCAGACCTCGACGGTCTCGCCAACGAGATTCCCGATCCGAAACGCCACGCCGGCAGCTTCGAGCCCGCGGAAGACGTCAAGCTCGTGCCCCTCGACCCCGCTGATCCCAATGGGAAGGCGCTGAACGTCAGCGCCACCCTCGACCCGAAATAGGAAGCCGTGCTCGTCGACTTTCTCCGCGCAAATGTCGACATTTTTGCGTGGAGTCCCTCGGATATGCCGGGCATACCCAGGGAAGTCGCCGAGCACGCCTTGGAGATCCGGGCCGGGTCCAAACCGGTGAAGCAACGCCTGCGCCGCTTCGACGAGGAAAAGCGCAGGGTCATCGGCGAAGAGATCCACAAGCTACTAGAGGCCGGGTTCATCAAGGAGGTTCACCATCCCGAATGGCTAGCTAATCCTGTATTAGTTAAGAAAAAGAGTGGGAAGTGGAGGATGTGTGTAGACTATACTAGTTTAAATAAAGCATGTCCGAAAGTTCCCTTTCCTTTGCCACGCATTGATCAAATCGTTGATTCAACTGCGGGATGTGAAACTCTTTCGTTCTTAGACGCCTACTCCGGTTACCATCAGATAAAAATGAAGGAGTCCGATCAGCTCGCGACTTCATTCATCACCCCTTTCGGCATGTATTGCTACGTTACAATGCCCTTCGGTCTCCGGAACGCAGGGGCAACGTACCAGCGGTGCATGCAACACGTTTTCGGAGAACACATCGGACCAACCGTCGAGGCATACGTCGATGACATCGTAGTCAAGACCAAACGAGCCGACAATCTAATAAACGACCTCGATATCGCCTTCAAATGCCTTCGAGCAAAGAATATCAAGCTCAATCCAGAAAAGTGCGTTTTTGGCGTCCCCCGAGGGATGCTTCTGGGGTTCATCGTGTCCAAGCGGGGCATCGAGGCCAATCCAGAAAAAATCTCTGCCATAACCAAGATGGCCCCCATCCGAGATCTGAAAGGCGTACAGAGGGTCACGGGCTGCTTAGCGGCGCTCAGCCGTTTCATTTCGCGCCTCGGCGAGAAAGCGCTCCCTCTGTACCGCCTCTTAAAGAAATCGGAGCATTTTTCCTGGACCCTCGAGGCTGAGGAAGCCCTCACCAAACTCAAGGTCGCACTCACTAACTCGCCAATTCTCGTCCCTCCGACCCCAGGAGAGCCGCTCCTACTTTATGTCGCCGCGACATCACAAGTAGTCAGCGCAGTACTGGTCGTCGAACGGGCCGAGGAAGCTCATGCCCTGCCCGTCCAAAGGCCGGTCTATTTCATTAGTGAAGTGCTCTCAGAAACCAAGGTCCGTTACCCCCAAATCCAGAAACTGCTTTATGCTGTCATCTTGACACGGCGTAAGCTCCGACACTACTTTGAGGGCCACCCAGTTACTGTGGTTTCTTCTTTCCCCCTGGGAGAGATAGCCCAGAACCGGGAAGCCACGGGTAGGATTGCCAAGTGGGCGGTCGAGCTCATGGGCGAGACCCTGTCCTATGCACCGCGCAAAGCCATAAAGTCACAAGTGTTGGCAGACTTCTTGGCTGAATGGACCGACACCCAGCTCCCTCCCACACAGCTCCAAGCCGAGCTCTGGACCATGTACTTCGATGGGTCTCTGATGAAAACAGGAGCAGGCGCGGGCTTGCTCTTCATCTCACCCCTCGGAGTTCACATGCGCTACGTCATCCGGCTCCATTTCCCTGCATCCAACAACGTCGCCGAATACGAGGCACTCGTCACGGGGCTAAGAATCGCCACCGAGCTCGGGGTCCGACACCTCGATGTTCGGGGCGACTCCCAGCTAGTGATCGACCAAGTCATGAAGAGCTCGAGCTGCCGCGACCCCAAAATGGAAGCCTACTGCCAAGAGGTACGACGCCTCGAGGATAAATTTCATGGCCTCGAGCTCAACCACATAGCACGCAAATATAATGAGGCCGCCGATGAGCTCGCAAAAATCGCGTCAAGTCGAACTACGGTCCCACCCGACGTTTTCGCAAAAGATCTCCAAAGGCCATCCGTCGACCTTGGGTTGGACGGAGGGGTCGACGGGTCGTCACTCGACCCCCCACCTGAGGCAGTGGCCCCCTCGACCGGGGCCGAGGCCATGCAGGTGGAAAGATCGACCCCACCATCTGACATCGAGACTGATTGGCGCGCACCATACCTCGACTATCTTATCCAAGGAGACCTCCCCTCGACTAAGACCGAGGCCCGACGGATCGCTCGACGGGCCAAAACCTTTGTGATCGTTGGTGACAGCAGGGAGCTGTACCGCCGCAGCCCTACGGGCATTCTCCAACGTTGCATCACAAACAAGGAAGGCAGGGACCTGCTCAACGACCTGCACTCGGGGGCTTGCGGTCACCACGCTGCGCCTCGAACCCTCGTCGGGAACGCCTTTAGACAAGGGTTCTATTGGCCGACCGCGGTCTCCGACGCCGTCAAGCTAGTACGCTCCTGTGAAGGTTGTCAGTACTATGCAAGGCAGACTCACCTCCCGGCGCATGCTCTGCAAACCATTCCCATCACGTGGCCGTTTGCCGTTTGGGGGCTCGACCTCGTCGGACCGCTGAAAAAAACTACTGGTGGCTTCACCCATTTGCTTGTCGCAATCGACAAGTTTTCCAAGTGGATCGAGGCTCGTCCCATCACCAGTATCAGGTCCGAACAAGCCGTGATTTTCTTTACCGACATCATCCATCGATTTGGGGTTCCGAACTGCATTATCACTGACAACGGCACCCAGTTCACTGGAAAAAAGTTTCTGGATTTCTGTGACCACCATCACATTCGCGTGCTCTGGTCGGCCGTAGCTCATCCAAAAACGAACGGCCAAGTAGAGCGTGCCAACGGCATGCTCCTACAAGGCCTGAAACCCAGAATTTTCGACAAGCTAAACAAGCACGGCAAAAGATGGGCCGCCGAGCTACCCTCGGTCCTGTGGAGCCTGAGAACAACGCCGAGTCGAGCCACAGGGTTCACTCCGTTCTTCTTAGTCTACGGGTCCGAGGCTATGCTTCCGACCGATATAGAATACGGATCCCCAAGGTTAAAAGCCTACAACGAAGGAAATAACAACGCCGCAAGAGAGGACGCCCTCGACCAGCTCGAGGAAGCCCGAGATGTGGCCTTGTTGCATTCTGCCAGGTACCAGCAGAGTCTCCGACGCTACCACGACAGACACATACGCAGGCGTAACCTCAACGTCGGCGATTTGGTGCTACGTCGGAACCAGAACACCAAGGGACGCCACAAACTCACGCCACCATGGGAAGGACCGTACATCATCGCAGAAGTACTAAAGCCGGGCACCTACAAGCTATCCAACGAGAAGGGCGAAATCTTCACCAACGCTTGGAACATTGAACAGCTACGTCGCTTTTTTCCTTAGAAAGCCTCGAGGCCTTGTATTTCCTTTTTCATCAATAAAGACTACAGCGATGTCCAAACTTTCGTTTCACAGTGAGGAAGGATCGACTCTGCACTCCCAGAATCGACCCTCCCTCGGGGGCTACAAGGGGGGGACCCCCCAGTCCCCGAAAAAACTTGTACTCCCTTTTAAAATTTAAGAACCGCTTTTCCGATCGACTTCGCTGCAAGAGCACCCTAAGGTGCGAAAGGACCCTCGAGCTAGGAGTACCACCTAGGCCTCTGGGGCCACGGTACCTCCACTCACCCCTCATGCCTTCTAGGGGCGCAACCGCACGCTAAGTAGGACTTATAACGGTTCTTAACTTTGAAAGAGAGTAGCACACTCCCTGCCGCTTAGGTCAGTTTCTCACGCGATCTACAAGGCCGCAAGAGCACCCTGAAGCTCGAGGGCAGTCGAGCCGCGAGACCGCTTACGCCCCCGAGGCTACGGTACCTCCACTCGCTCCCCACGCCAAAGGGCGTGACTGCGCGTTAAGTAAATCGTATGAGAACACAACCCAGGCCGAAAGGGAAAAAAGGCTCGAATAAAACTAGATTCGTCACAAACTAGTTTAAGTTTTGAGTTCTTAAGGCCCCCAGGGCCACCACGATCAAAATTCAAAATAACTAACTTGTTACACGGGCCTCCGTGCCCAGATTTGGCTCACAGGCCTTCGTCATCAGCAGGCGGCACCACCTCGGGCTCGAAGAGCGAGGCCAGGCGGCTCCCAGGCCCCTCCGCGGCTTCGATCAGATCCAAGCAGGCATCTGCGTTCTCCGCGTCCGTCCGCTCCGGGTCTGTGATGAAGCCGTCGGCGACGAGCTCCATGTCGAACACAAAACCAGAGCGAACGACGGCCAGTGCCCTCTTTACGCCGTGGTGGAGGCTGTCCCGTATCTTCTCCCGGGCAAAATGACCTAGCGCGGCCATCCGACGGATGAAGCAGTTCCCTGGGGCGTCCTCTCCGGTGTCGGCGTCGGGTCCGACCCCCAGACCGTCGCACACGGTGGTGATCGCGCCCTCGAGCAACTGGGTCCTCCGGGTCTCGGCTTCCAGGAGGCTCTGCAGGGAGTTCGCGGTCGAATGGGCCTCCTGGTTCTCACGCTCCAGCTCTGGAATACGACAAGCTAACATTAGCACCCAATACGACGCACCGACGGCATAACTACAACAGATTATACTTACCCTCGACGTGAGTCTTCAAACCCACGACCTCGTCGCCGAGCCCCCCGCACGTCCGTTCGAGCCCCAGGAGGGCGCTGTCCTTCTCACGAACGGCCGCCTTCAGGGCCTCGATCTCCTGGAGGGCGGTCCGGAGCGCCGCGTCCTTCTCCTGGACGGCCCCATTCAGCACCGAGACCTCGCCCTTCAGCGCGCCAAGCTGGGCTGTCACCTGCCCGATCTGGACGTTAAGGGCGTCCCGCTGACGGCCAGCCTGGGAGACGTCCTCCTCGAGCTCCTTGACCCGCGCCGACAGGGGCTCGAGGTCTCGGCGGGCCTGGGCAGCCTCTTCCCGGGCCTTGTCTGCCTCGGTGCGCATCGAGGCCTCCGCCGCCCACGCCTGCATCGCCTCTTCCTTCACCGTCGAGAAGGCGGTGCGCAGTTCCGCCATCTCAGCGGACCGATCGGCGAGCCTCTTCTGAGTCTCCTCGACCAGGGCCCGTTGCCGAGACAGCGACGCCCACACACCACTCTCACCCCGGATGAAGAGTGATTTTCGGCGGGAGGCCTCTTTGAGTTCCTAACTCAAGAAAAATCAAAAAATGTAATGAGTCCAAGGGAAAAAGACACGAAGACCCACGGAGTAAGCCGGCGACTTGGTCATACCTCCGTGGCGTCCAGCATGCCCCGCGTAACAGCGTCGGACGCCACGCTGAGCAGCCGAGCGAGGTGTTGGCGGACGCCCTCGAGGTACTGCCAGCGGTGGACCTCATCCCTGTCGTTCAGGACGAGGATGGGCTCGCCGTCGAGGTTTGCGGCATCCTTGAACGCAAGGGGCGGCCCTCCCCACCTCGGGATCTCCTCCTCGGCCCGCGCTATCGCCAGAGCGGCGAAGTCCGGCCACGACGATGACGCCCCAGCCGGGGCACTTCCCGGCCCGGACGAAGGGCCGGCTTCGCTCGCACCCCCGGCAGGGGCTGAGGCTTCCGCCCGGCTTGTGGTCTCGCCCTCCTCGGCCCCCACGATCTCCTTTCCTTTGTCCAGGGGGGCGTCGTCGAGGACGATGACCACGGGCGCTTGTCCCTCGGCAGTGACCGGCCCCTCGGCAGCCTGTGCCTCCGGAGCCGGCACCTCTGCCGTAGACGCCCCTGCGGCCGGTATCTCGCCCGACGGCGGCTCGGACGCCGGCGCTCCCACCGCCGGTACCCCCGCGACCGGCGCCTCGACTTCCGGCGCGGCCGCCTCCGGGGCTCCGGCAGAAGGCCCGACGGCCCCACCTTCCGTCATGCCCACCGGCCGCACCAGTAGGTCCTGCTGCGGCTGCGGCTCCCTCGCCGGCGCCACCTCCTGCTCCGGCGCGGGTGTGGCCTGCGGCTGTGGCTCCCTCGCCGGCGCCACCTCCTGCTCCGGCGCTGGTGCAGCCCTCTCCGCGGTCGCCTCTGCGGCCGCCTCCTCCGTGGCCACCTCGACGGCGGCCTCAGCCGAGGGCAGCGCCTTGGGCTCCGCCTCGACCGGGCCGGGCGCCGCCGTCCTTGCCGGCTCTGACCCCGCCACCACAGGATCGGGGCCGACAGCCGTCGAGGCACCCGCGGCCTCCCGTTGCCGACGGCGCTCCTTCGCCGCCTCGACCTCGCGGACCCAGGCAGCGTCCTGGGCCGCCGACCGATTGAGGACGGAGGCGCTGGCTCGAAGGGACTTCACGGGGGTGGGCCCCATGGTCTCCGCCTTCCGCTTCAGCCTGAAAAATAAAAAGGATGAGTCGATCGACGAAATCAGGAAATAAGACGAGTCCCTTTCTGTTCAGAAGCTTACCCAGAAATCGGCACCAGGGGCCTCGACCCCCCACGGTCCGAGCCGCTCGAGGTCGCAGGCGGCGGCCTCGCGGCAGCCCCACCCGCGGACCGGGCGCTCCTCGGGGCTCTCGCCGGTGCGCCGCCACGCGCTTTCTGCGCCTCCGAGGCCAACTGGCCTCGGGTCTTCACGCCCGATGAAGGCGCCGCCGACGACGATGTCGGCACCCCCACCCCCGTCCCCGCCTGAGCTTGCGGGGCCCGGGCGGGGGCAGGCACCCCTGTCGACCCACCTGGCTGGGTCTGGGGCGGGGCGACCCCTCTCGCCGAGGGGCCCGCCTCCCTCTTTTCCTCCTCCTTCTTCTTCTTCCTCTCCTCCTCTTCCTCGTCGTCCTCCTCGACCTCCTCGACCACAACGACCGAGGAGGATGGCCCCGCGAGGGGCTCCAGCAGAGGGCGGATGTCGGGGAGGTTCCCCAGCCCGGTCGCGGCCTCGTACCGCGACAAGGCGTCGTCATCCTCGCCGCTGCTGCCGTCGTCCTCTCCCGACATGGTCTCGGAGGGCGACGGCTCTAAAGGGAGCCCGTCGATGGCCTGTTGGCGCCGGAGTTTTCTCCGCGCCTCCTTCTCCCTGGACTTCCGGGCCGCCCGCTTCCTGGTCGACTCCTTGGCCGCCTTCTTCTTCGAGGCGTGCTCCCGTCGAGCGTCCCGAGCAGGTTGGTCCTCCGGAACCGGCGGTCGAGTCTCCCGCAACGCCGATAAGTCCTGCGCAATGGCGTCGACCGGATCAGGGGAAGGCCTCAGACGCGAATCGAACTAAAAAGACGAGCGTACTAAGGAGCTTACCACGGGCTCGAACCCCTCAGTGGGCCTCATGGGGAGCCGGTCGGCTTCCTCCGCCTGGAAGGTCCCCACCATCCGGCGGGCTCGGCGAAGCCCCTCCTCGGGGGTGAGGGTCTCGTGCGACATCCGGCTCCCCTCCAAAGACGCCTCCGGGGTCATCTGGTCGAGGCGCAGGCGGCGTCGGCATAGCGGCATCACCCGACGACGGTGGAACGCCGTCGCTACTGCCGCCGCCGTCAGGCCTCGAGCACGAAGCTGCTGCAGCGCCGCCAGCAGCGGGTCCAGGCGCGGCTTCTCGACGTCCGGCACGCCGTACACCCAGTTGTGCTCCCGGGCGGTCAGCACGCGGCCGGTATACCTCGGCAGCTGGTTCTCGTCGTTGCGGAGGTAGAACCAGCCCGTATGCCACCCGCTGTTCGAAGAGATGAGGCGCGCCGGGATGTACTGTTCCGTCCGACTCGACCTCAACTGGAGGACGCAGCTCCCTACTCGCACGGCGTAGAAGGCGCCCTTCGCTCCCGCGTTCCGCGCGAAAAGCTCGGCCTTGAAAAGGTGGAGCCACAGGTTCCACTGCGGCTCCACCCCGAGGTATCCCTCGCAGACCGCCGCGAAGATGGCGGCCTGCGCAACGGCGTTGGGGGCGAGGTGGTGGAGCTCCACCCGGTAGTAGTGGAGAAGCGCCCGCATGAAGGCTGACGACGGGATACCGAACCCCCGTTCGTGGAAGCTTACGAAGCTCACCACGTAGCCTTCCGGGGGGGCCGGCTCCCGATGGGTCGACGGCGGCGCAATCCACTCCGGCCGCGACCGGCTCGTCCTCGGCCGCAGCAACCCATCCGCGACCAGCTCCTCCAGCTTCTTCTCCGTCACGGAAGAGGAGGCCCAGCCGTCGGTAGCGAGGAACTGGCTCTTTCCAGCCATCAGCGCCGGCGGGGAGGAAAGGTGTGGGGAAAAAGGGCGGCGGCGGCGGCAATGCGGACGGAAAGCGCAAGGGGGCTAGGGTTTCCTAAGGCAAAGGATGGCAAGAACGCAAAGAACCGGAGGGGAACACAGACCCCAGGGCCGCGCTTTTATAGACCGGGAAGAAGTTCAACGGCCGCGCGAAAAGGTAGCAACAGTTTCCCGTAATAAATGCGCCCACCTAACCGTCCTTCTTGCCTTACAGGAGCGGGGCACGTGGCCGTCCTCACGCAGTAACCGAACGCCACGCCGCCCACTACCGCGCCGATCTCGCCCTAAAAAGGCGCGCCTGGCTAAACGGGCGGGGCGAGATCCGCGGACGGATATTCCGAGATTCCGCTAACGGGCTCCGGGCCCATTTTAAGTCTCGAGGAAGCGAAGGCTGGCCCTCGACCTGGGTTCGACAGCCGCCCTCGAGCAACAGAGCAAGGGACGACCAGGGATGCGCCCGTACACGGCCAGGGCTCGAGCCACGCTCTCGAGGCACCCCGAGACGTATTCGAGGCCAAAGGATGAGGACGGAGCAGGAATCCCCTCGGGGGAGGCATCGAGCCCTCGGATCCCGTCGCAGGGAACCGACATCCGCACGACCACTCCTTGGCATCATTTGAGAGTGCCCCCGGGCCCCAAGCCGACTCCTAACGACTGGAGCACGGACTCTCACTCGAATCCCCCCGCTAGTAGCTCACCGGAGGTCGTCGCACTCGCCCGAACGGGGTAGTACGACGATCCCCACCCCTCCTCCTCCTCTCCGTGGGATGAGCGTGAGGGACGGACAACGAAAGACGGCAGAAACTCCGATCGACCTTGTGCGCGCGAGGCTCGGGGGCTCAGCCGCATCGACTGTTCCCTAGCAAACCACGATTAAAGACCTCAGAGGAGACTTTCTCAATACTCCACCGAGGCCTCGGGGGCTACACCCGGCGGGTGCGCTCGCGCGCCCCCACCAGAAGAAGTCGTGGAAGCACTCAGGTGTCCCTGTCGAGGAAGCGAACAGCGCTATGACTCCAGTTCATCGGCTAAAAACCTCTAGGAGAGTGAACGTACACTCACCTAAAGGCTCGGGGGCTACTGTCGGTACCAATAGTATAGGGGTACCCCACATTTAACGATCATAAAAACTAAAACGATTAAGTCGCAATAAAGCACAGCCCACTACGTGCGACAGGTCCGTCTCGTACGAGGCCGGCTCGACGAAGTGCCTCGACCGCGCCCCGTCTCCGACTCGTACGAGCCCCCCTCGACGGGAGGCCTCGACCGCGTTCCAACCCGCACGGGGCTCGACCGCCCTGGGCGTTCCGACTCGCGTGAGCCCGGGTCGAGGCGCTCGACCCCCTCAGTCCCCACCTACTACGGGACGAAAAGTCAAAGCGTTTAATGCAACCTACCAACCGCCACCTACCGGTATGGCCACGGCCTGGGTCGACGTGGGAACAATGCCGGTGTCAGTTTTCACTGTTTTATCGCCCATCCCGTGATGGGAGGTGAAAAACGTCATTATACCCGCCATGCCTCATCCTGTGTGACACTATTAACCCTCGAGGGAGGATACGACAAGGCCCGTACACCAGGATTCCAGGGATTCGGACTTATCCGTTCGGCCTCGACCCTACCTCGACCCGACCTCGACCACCGACACGGCGCAACAGGGAAGAAAGGACGGTATGGCACGACACTCCGGGTCACTTCGACGCCTACGACATCACGTCCCAGAGGATGGTCTCCCATTCCTGAGGCACGTCGCTACAGCCGTCTCAACAGGATCGACAAAACATCATCTCAAGGCTCCCATCGTCCTGGCCACATCCCGTCCTATAAAAGGGTAGGCCAGGGCCCTAGAGAAGACGACGGAGAACCAGTCATACACAACATAGCAATCAACATCTCAAGCAATCATCTGGTACTCTTTCTTTTTCTCCTTTGAGACTTGGGCTCGTCGCCCTCTCTCGCAAGCTTGTAACCCCTACGCAAGCACCTCGGTGCAAGGAAATACAAATCTCTCTCACCCCCGCTGGACGTAGGGCCTTCTTTTGCCCGAACCAGGATAAACCCCCGTGTGTTCTCCTTGCATCACCATCCAGGAAAGGGACACGCAGCATTTTACTCGTTGGTTTAGGACCCCCCGGGGTCCGAACACCGACACTGCTGTTAATGAGCCATCACGATTGGTCCCAACAAAGACAGTCATAGGCTTAATAGAGCACCGAAATGATTAATTATCCGGATTCCAACCCGAACATTTTCGATAACTTTTATCATAGATCTTATTTGCAGTTGATGGTATATCTTGAGATTTTGTGATATATGCGAGGGGTAATCTTTATTTTTTTTAAGAACCACTCGTTATGGTCCGCATTGGGGTAAATGGTTACATGTGATGTTAAAGCAAATAGCAAGTTTTTTTTTCTTTTCAAACGCATAGTAGAAATGTACACTTTTATGTATTTTTTTTACAAAAAGAGAAAATAACCCAAACAAATGAAGCACGCACACTACCCTTAAAAAAAAAGAAGTCAAGGGTTTCAACCAATCATCCCTTAACCCAACAAAATGTAGGGCAGGTTGCAACCAAAAAACAGCCCAAACAAATGCTTTTTTCCTTTGAAAATTAACCAGCAACAAACCTACGCTAGTGATTTTTAAGGGCATGTTTGGTTATGATAGTTATGGGAAATCTCGCTATTAAGAAACTATAGCGGTATAACTTAAGGACACACAAAAACCACAACTTATAGAATTAGAAAAGAAGAGATCTAGAGTAAAGCTTCCGTTAGAACTTCCAAACAACAACGGTTTTTTGTAAGACAACCAGGTTTTCGAAACTGTAGTTATGGTTTTTGAAAATCAAAGTAAATTTTTTCCCTAAAATTATGGTATCTTCTAAGATCTCAAAAATGCCTTACATTTAAACTCGGATCTAAATATCATAGACACCAAACCGAAAGAAAAATTATAGATACCCCTCTGTAATGAAATATTACAATTCTAAAATAATACCAAGTCAATTCGTATAAATTGATATGAAAAGATACAAATTTTTATCATACTAGTTGGGTTTTTTTTGTGTTGTGGGTTCCCCCTTCGCTGCTCTCTCTCTTTGATCGCCTTCGGTTTGTTTGCCACCGGTTTGGTGGTTTATAACCTTAGCCTCATGTAATTTCTTTCCTTTTATTATTAACTAAATACTTGCCGAGATATGTTTACGTAAAAATACTAGTATATACTTATAATAATAAAGATAAGAAATGTAAACAAGATTGGAGAGAGAGAGAGGGGTGTGAATGAGTGAGTAGTGAGAGGTGTTTGACAATTGGCAGTTTGACCGCTTGACCAGCGCGGCATCGTCTCGTCTGTCTGTCGTCTGCGTGTGTGTCCCTTCCCTCCCCTTCGTCTCGTCTCGTCTCCTCCCCCTCACCTTCCTCTCCACCTTCCTCCCCTCCGCGCCCCGCCCCACCGCGCCAACCAACCAACACGGCGTCCCAACCTGCCGCCTATATACCATGCTCCCCCGCGCCCCCACACGCGCACATCCATATGCTCAGCTCCCCCCATCCCCATCCCCGGACCCCGGACCCCGGCCATGGGCGCCTGCTTCTCCTCCGCCTCCGCTGCCCCCGCCGGCGCCGCCGACGAGCGCCGCCTGTCCAAGGATGACGACGGCAAGCGGGGGCGCCGCGCCGCCCGAGCCTCGCCGGAAGGCGCGGCGGCGGCCCCCGTGCGGGTGGAGTTCGGCTACGAGAGGGACTTCGAGGCGCGCTACGAGGTCGGCCGCCTGCTCGGCCACGGCCAGTTCGGCTACACCTTTGCCGCCACCGACCGCGCCTCCGGGGACCGCGTCGCCGTCAAGCGCATCGACAAGGCCAAGGTGAGCTGCCGGCTGCCGCGATGCCTCTGTCTCTCCTAGGAGTAGTAGCTGGTGGTGATTCCGAGCGTGCCTTTGGTCCATCGAATCACTGTCCTCTGTACCTCCTTGTGCTGGGGGCATTTCGAGAGGGATTTTGTGCAATTCCGAGGAAATTAGGGATTTTTCTTTTCTTTTGTTGCTTTCTGAGGTTTAGGTGTTTCAGTTGGGACACGATTGGTGCCCGATGTTTGGCAGGCGTCTAGCTCAACGAGTAGGTAATTGTTCTCATTTGCAGTCCATTTCTAGCTGTTTGGCCGCTTAATTTCTTCCAAGCTTTTGTCGCTTGTTGGTGGTTTGAGCTGCGGGATTTTAAGTGCGATATTTGGAGGTGGTTTTGACATTCGGGCATCTCGGATTCTCGGGATGGCCTGTTAGTTTGGCACTACAGCTTTGTTAATTTGGGAACGATGTGTTGCTCTCCAGCTCAGTACACACCTCATTCATGGAAATGGCAAAATCACTCATTTGTGGAACGGGAAAGGTGTTTTTTCCTCTGGCTATTCATGGAAATGCTTTGTTCGGTTGTCCTACTAATTTCGATATAAGACGGTGCTGGGTTTACTGCGATACTCCTTAATGCTTCTTATTTGGAACTACGATTGATCTATGCAGCACACAATTCGTATGGAGCTATGGCTTTTGTGTGATTGCTTCTGTTGTCTTTGCTTCATTTCTTGAACCTTTTAGTTTTTTTCCAAGGGGGAAGTGGGGGGAGACAACTTCAATTTCAATCTTTGCACACGTGTTCAAATAGTTTTTTTTTATTGATCATTAAGATTGTCTCCTTGCATGGTTGGACTTGGAAGGTTCCTGTCGAAGAAAAAGTCAGGAAACATAACCATTGCCCACTCGCAGTGGACAACACTTCCCTGTCTTCCATACTATAGGTGGACTGCATTTTCCTAGGTATAATTGATTTGACCTTGAAACACATATATACTAATCAACACGGTTTTGATTTCATCAAATGTTTTGGACTTTCTGTTGAACTGTCAAAGTTGCTTTATCAGTCTTTTGAAAATTTGAACCTCTGGAATAAAATATCAAATTTTGTGGAACCTTTGATAGTATCTTTTGGAAATTAGTGTTATAGTGTCATTGGAAATATCGTTCATGTGTCTGTGACAGAATGTGTTACTAGAAATCTGAATAGGTGACGTCCTTTTCAAAAAGGCACTAAACGTGAGTCTGAAAATTAGGCCTGCTATTGGAGTCTGAGCATCAGTGCTGATAGGAATATAGACTCTGGCGATATTGTTGACTATTTATGTTTATAGGACTTCAGTTTTCAACTTTTGAGACAGACAAGTAGGATACCTCTTTAGATCATTATTTATTACAGTCTTATATACCTCAAGGCTTGCATTGTTAGGTTAATAATCTAGTAACCCTCCTGGAGATCATGACCTCAAGTTGCACACGGCTGTCAATAATATCGTCACCAAATGGTCATTAGTATTTGTAGAATATGCCGAAAGCAACCAATGTGCCATCAATGAATTTGCATAGTTAGTGATTATAATCTGTTTGGATTAATTTACATCATAATACAATGAGATGGTAAAGTAAGAAATCAAAATAGAGTATAAACATGTGCGATTCGACAAATCATAACCCCGCCCAGGTGTTTTGTCATTCTAGCTTTATCCGTCCAAGTAGGCAGTTGAAGCATTAGATGATTGCCACGTACTGTTATGCCTTATTGCCTTCACATATTTGCTACTCCACATCATCTTTAGAAGTTAGAACATGTGATTTATGGCAATAAGGATTATAATTTTCTATAACAGATGACCCGTCCTGTTGCTGTGGAGGATGTGAAAAGAGAAGTGAAGATTCTTAAAGCACTTAAAGGACATCAGAATATTGTTCACTTCTACAACGCATTTGAGGATGATTCATACGTGTATATTGTGATGGAGTAAGTTGGCCCATACCTGCTCCTTCTAATAGAGCATATCAATTTTGCTATGACTTTTTTTATCTAAAGTTTTAACGTGAACGGTATTTATATTGTATTGTTTCCAGAATTCTAGACACTAAAATGTCATTCCTAAATATAAATCATTCTATAGCTATACCAGATGCATTCTCGATTCATTTTTCTTAACATATGGATATATGGGACTGTTCTTTCAAATTTGCATTTTGAATTTGAATTCAGGGAACTATAACACTAATTCAGAACTCTATCATGTTTAACACTTTCCTTGCATTGTTCTATGTTTGTGAACTTGATGCACTTCTTAGATAATATAACATCATCTTCCACAGTCACCATTAATCAGGACCTAGGATCTTCCTGGTTCCAAAATGTAGCTAAGAATGGCATACATGATCATGTGATTTCAGATAAATGTTCCTATATGCCAGAACCAACTCTTAAGTCTTACCTTCTATTTTTGCAGGCTATGTGAGGGTGGTGAACTATTGGACCGGATTTTGGCAAAGTAAGTAGACAAGATCTCCATCTCTTTGTTTCCTGTACCTCAGTCTTTCTCATTGAATTTCTAGATTTTTGTGCTGTAAAATTAGATTGTTTTATTTTGTTCGTCTGCTTTGTTTGATTTCTAGTTGCTCATTCAAGGTCGTCCTTTCCTTAATGGTGTGTTCATTTGGACAGAAAGAATAGCCGTTATAGTGAGAAAGATGCTGCAGTGGTAGTCCGCCAAATGCTCAAAGTAGCTGCTGAATGTCATCTGCATGGGTTAGTTCACCGAGATATGAAGCCTGAGGTAGAAATCAAATACTTTCAATCTCTTTGCACACAGTAAGCATTTGGTGATATTTCACTACTTCCTCAGGTCATGTAAGACTGTACCTATTTTCCTTCCCAGAACTTCCTTTTCAAATCAAATAAGGAGGACTCACCACTAAAGGCAACAGATTTTGGTTTGTCAGATTTCATTAAGCCAGGTAGCTACTTGGGGCCATCTGAATCTGTCTGGAACGTGATAGCGCAAGTCTGCAGTTTAGCTGACCATTTTGTTGTCTAATGCATGATTTAGGGAAGAAGTTCCATGACATTGTTGGAAGTGCTTACTATGTCGCACCAGAAGTACTAAAACGACGGTCTGGTCCTGAGTCAGATGTTTGGAGCATAGGAGTTATAACCTACATTTTGCTCTGTGGGAGGCGGCCTTTTTGGGATAAAACCGAAGACGGTATATTCAAGGAGGTAAGTGGATGGCTTTTGCATAACATGTGCTTACATGTAAAATATGCTTGGTTAGAGTGTTGTACCAGGGACCAGCGTTTTCAGTGTGCTGATAGCCTGATACTGTTTTCTACGATTTGTTTCTACATCATATAGAGTGTTACCTTGTTAACTATTTCAGTGTCACACTATTTGTCAGTGTCAGCACTTTTGAACATTGTAAACCTATTTGGTCAGTTCAGTGATTTCTGTACTAGCTACCAGAAACCCACTTTATGCAGGTGTTCAGTTTAATAACACCCACCATCTTTCAGATTTGTAATTTTCAGTGTTATACAAACTTCATTATGATGCACCTTAAGATGATTATAAGTAGTAAAACTGCCTTGCATTTCTAGTTAACTTGAAGTCGGAAGATGACTTGTGGTACCTATGGCCTCAAGAAACCAAGGCATAGCTAATTTGAATGCTTGAATGAGCTTCATATATGGGTAGCTGTCTTAGTTTTGGACATCTGTCTCAACTTTATAGGATATTAGCAATCTTTGAGATCACTGTCTCAGCCAAAATATGCCGCGGTCTCTTTTTTACTGTCTTAAACTCTAATACTGTACCTGTAAAAGCTACTAAGCAATATGGTTTCCGTTTTCATTATACCCGCAGCTTCACCTTTCTCTTGCTATTTAAATATCTTTATGCATTTTAATCAACAAGGACATGATGCGATGGTATATGTGATATTCTACATCTTTTCACTTCTCATAATTAGGTTCTAAGGAACAAGCCTGATTTTCGTAAGAGGCCTTGGTCAAGCATCAGTCCAGGTGCTAAAGATTTTGTTAAAAGGTTACTAGTGAAGAACCCAAGGGCAAGGCTAACAGCTGCTCAAGCTCTCTGTAAGTTTTGGTATACTCTTTTTTTTTTTTTACTAGCCTAGGCATGATGCTCAGATTCACCTTCTTTTCTGTGAGAACTGAGAACACATATATATCTTGCAGTATGCCTTTCAATCAGTTATAACAATGTGAATATGAAAAGACCGATGATTTTTCTATCCTGCACCATTTTAGAACATTAATGGAAAACCATAATATATTAGTAAAAGATGTTTAATTCTGATTTGAGAAGTCACATGAAATAAGCATATACCACTGAGGTTTTCTAGTTCTCATATGTTCTTATAATGAACTATTAAGTCATTGGAGATTTGCTGCCCACCACCCCAATATATGTATTGTGAATGACTATCATCTTTGCTGATCCTGACTGTTCTTGATATGTTCAGCACATCCGTGGGTAAGAGAAGGAGGAGAAGCATCCGATATCCCTGTTGACATATCTGTGTTATCAAACATGCGTCAGTTTGTCAAGTACAGCCGTTTTAAGCAATTCGCACTTCGGGTAATTATAGTGATTACAAAAAATTATTTTAACACTACATCATTTATTTTTCCTTACAATATTTCTTTGTGACATGTTCAGGCTTTGGCGAGTACGCTTAATGAGGAAGAGCTAGCAGATTTGAAGGATCAGTTTGATGCAATTGATATTGATAAAAGTGGATCAATTAGTATTGAGGAAATGCGCCATGTAGGTTTTGTTAGTATTTGTTGAAGAAAATGCCTTAGATCCTGAATTACTTCGAGGTGCTGATGTTCTGTGCATGTTTCAATAGGCCCTTGCAAAGGATCTTCCCTGGAGATTGAAGGGTCCTCGTGTGCTCGAGATTATTCAAGCAGTAAGTTTGAGCCTTTTTATGGATCCATTATTTTGTTATCCCCTTTGTTTCCAAGCAAATAGCTGGCCTTGTTTTGAGGATATAACTAAAACTGTGATCTTATTTTGTGGTAGATTGACAGCAACACCGATGGGCTTGTGGACTTCAAAGAGTTTGTTGCAGCAACTCTCCATATACACCAGATGGCGGAGCTTGACTCTGAAAGATGGGGTATACGCTGCCAAGCTGCTTTCAGTAAATTTGATCTGGATGGTGATGGATATATCACACCAGAGGAACTTAGAATGGTAATTTTCTATTCCTATTTTGTTTTCATGTTGCTTCATCAATGAATGCACAGTCCTTATCATCACTGCTTGCTGGCCTGACTATCATGAGATGCTGTAGTTGCGTATGGTGCGTTTGGTTTGGTTCCACTTGCTAATTTTCTGTTTTCAGTGAATGAAGTAATTTATCAATGGAAGCCCTGTAATATTTTAATCAAGAAAAAATTCCACACTCCATATCAATCGTCAATCGATCTGTACGCACCGGGGGATTGACACAATCATTCCTATACCATCTTACTGCTGTGACGATTTCAGCATTTAGATTTGACATGACAAAGATAAAACATGTTAAGGTTTCTACCAAGGAAATCACTTATACAAATATTGAGAATTTCACCGTAGAAACCCGAATCAGCAGTATTCTCATTGAGATTTTCTTTCAAGGTGCAGCACACTGGCTTAAAGGGATCTATTGAGCCGCTGCTGGAGGAGGCTGACATCGATAAAGACGGGAAGATAAGCCTGTCCGAATTCCGCAAGCTCCTTCGAACTGCAAGCATGAGCAACGTTCCCAGCCCAAGGGGGGTTCCAAATCCTCAAGCTCTGTGAATTGCAGCGCCAGCCATTAGGGAGGAGCAAATTTAGGAAGATAATACAGTAGTCATGTGTTCTTTTAGCGTGCCATGTGATGTTTCTGATTTTAGCATCCAGGTTATGTGTGCAGCAATGAGTGAATTTCAAGTAAATATTTAGTTTCTTTTTACGGAAAAGTATGAGAGGTCGAGGTCAAAATGGTGAACAAGACTCGCCTTCTTCTTTCCTGTACACTGTACAGTATACTAAATACGTATGATTTTATTGTACTGTTGGTCGCAATAAAGTTGTCTGAAGCAGTGAGGATGTGCTGGCCCTTTTGCAATCTGAAATGGAATTAGTATGATCTATACAGTAACTGTTAAATGAAATCCTACTTATAAGTAACTGTTGGTTTGTGACAAACTGAGAACACATCTTTTTAGGCCTCATTTGGATTTTGGAACACGGAAGACGGAAGCTTTTCAAGATTCTTCCAAATTGTGGCTAAATTCTTCTCTTTTTTTTGGCCAGGTTAAAACAAAATCCAGTAACATGTCCACAGTTGTAATTCCAGAGAACTCTTACATGATCCTGGTGAATTTATGCGTTTCCAAACAGATCACACCACCAATTTTCAGCAAAAAAGTTATGACAGATTTCATTTGCAATTTCATTGCTGATTGCTGCCATTAGCAGATGTGCTGGAGTACTAGATAGCACTATAGCAGAATGCCGCCGCTCGAAAAAGCGCGCGCGGGCTTCTCCTTGTCAGGCTGAATGCCGCCGCCGCCGCCGCCGCCGCGGTTGGCGCGAAACCCCGCCGCCGTCCTCCACGCGGCGCTCCTCAGGGCCTCCTCCTCCTCTGCCGCTTGCCGCCTGCCTCCCCGCATCTCCTTCAACTCCCTGCTCGCGGCCGCCGCGTCCTCCCCGGACACGCGCCTCCGCGCGCTCGCGCTCCCGGCCCTCGCGCTTGCCCACGCCTCCGGCCGCGCCCTCGACTCGTACGCCCTCTGCTCCGCGCTCCGCTCCACGCCTACCGCCGCGGAGACGCTCCACGCGCTCGCCGCCAAGTCCGGCTGGCTCGGCAGTGTCTTCGTGTCCTGCGCGCTCGCCGCGTCCTATGGTGGGTCCGGCCGGTACCAGGACGCCCGGAGGCTGTTCGACGAAAGTCCCGCCAAGAACGGCGTCTTCGGGAACGCCGTTCTCGCCGCTTACGTCGGCGCGGCCAAGTGGGCGCTGGTGCTGGGGTTTGCAAGGAGGTTCTCAGAGCTATGGCTGCTGGTCGACGGCTACACCATGACGGCTGTGGTGCGCGCATGTGGTGAGGTGGCAAATGCTGATCTCGGTGTCCAGGCACATGGGCATGCGATCAGGAGGTTAGGAGGTATAGAGGTGGACGTGTTCTTGGCCAGCGCGCTTGTGGACATGTATGCCAAGTGTGGGCTTATCAGTGAAGCCGAGCGTGTGTTCGGCCTTGCACAGCAGGAGAGTGGTGGCAGAGGTGATGTCGTGCTGTGGACGGCCATGTTGAATGCCTATGCACGGCATGGACAGTGCAAGGAGGTTATCCGGATGTATGACCTGATGGTGGCTTCTGGTGTCTATCCGGATGAATTGGCTATGTTAGCTGTGCTCTCAGCTTGCCAGCACGCTGGGGAGGTGGTCAAGGGGCTCAACTACTTTGAATCCATGCACGCAGATTATGGGTTGGTGCCCACACCAGAGCACTACGGTTGTGTGGTCAACATGCTATGCCGGGCAGGGGAAGTGACCAAAGCGTGGGAAATTGCAACCAAGGACGGCTGTGATCGTGCAATCGGCGTGTCTACATGGGGGGCACTGCTTAGTGCTTGCCAGGCATGTTTAAATGTTGAGGTCGGGAGAATGGCAGCTCAGAAGGCAATCGAATTGGACCCTACCAATGTTGGGATTTACATTGAGCTGTCAAATTTGTATGCAAGGGCTTGCTTGTGGGACGATATTGACCAGCTACGGGAGGTGATGAAGGAGAAAGGCTTGGAAAAGGATGTTGGATGTACTTGGGTTGAGCTTGGTTCATGAAAGAACTTGAAAATGCTTCATGTTGATGTGTGATCCAACCATTATGATTGGAGTTGTGGGAGGCAATTTCATGTTTGGATAGCCTGTCGCCACATCCATAGAAACCAACCTTTTCTGGGAGAAAAATTGGAAGCGCAATCTTTCTTTGCGGTTGAAATTTAAGATAGCCATGGAGGAATTGTAAATGAGATCAACAGTAGCCACCTTTTCTTCATGCCTAAGGTAAATTAAGATGTATCACTGACTCACTGTGCAACAATGCACTTACAATTGTAACAAGCTGCCACCTGCCATTGTTTCGTGTAAATAAGATACCATCATTGCGCTGTGACAAGTAGACATAATGCTATGCGTTTTAACACATTGCCGTGAATTTTCTGACTGGAACATGATGCCCTGGTCTGATAGTTTTATATTTGTACTAAAGTGAATCTAAGGCTAGCATGGTTGCTGCTATGTGTGCTCATAGTGGAACATGTTGTTTCTCTGCAATTTTTATGTTTGAAGTGGCTCTTACATTCCATAGATTAGTCCCACCACATCAAAACTGAAAAACTGATAATTGCTACACTAACCAAAACCTTTTCTTTTAGATGCATTAAAATTGTACAGAATCACCCCTGACAAAACTAGTACCAAAAGTCAGCCACCCAGCCTGTGAATGATTAAACTGAATTACTGTTCTTTTGAGAAAGAAATGAGCAGACACATATGGAATTGAGTATCTTTGATTTTAAGCAGACTGGCGACTTGAACCGATGACCTTTGCAAGCTCTCTCTTGCTCCACCATTAGGTGTTCCTGGAAGGGTGTTTCTTTTTCTAACAATTGATATAGTCTAAATTTTGGCAATGGAAGAGAGACAACCATAACTCTGGCATATATCAGAACTGAATTTATGTGGATGCAGTATCCGGCTACCAATGCTATACTTAGCAACTCATGTTCCATGGATCTGAAAAATTATTGATACCCAAACCCAAGAGACAAGAAAGGAGCACCACCAGGAATCTCTCTTTTGGCAGATAAAGCATGGTTATTCAATTCGTCTTGTGCAAGCAAGAAAGCATACGCATGTGCCAAAGCACGTCTATTAGGACTCTAAAGTGAGGTTTAGATCACTGTTAAATGAGTCCAGTTCTATTGGGAACGTCGAATTTTTCCAGAAATCTGCTATTCACCTTCCTAGAGCTGGGCTGAGGAGAGACTCTTCTGTTGGGCCATGTTTTTACTATGCTGGAAAATCTGTGGATAACATTCTCACTGTTGCAGGAAACCCAGAAAAGGCCAGGCTGGCAACCTTCCCTGAAACGATGTCTGCAGCTTCAGAAGCAGGCCAACTCTAACTTCACTTCCAGGGCAGGAATCAAATTGGAGGGGGCAGAAATAACCTTGGTATGATCACAAGGAAAGGAATGCATTCCAAGCTTGGGCTCCTTTTGTTCTGTGGAAGCGGAACTATATAAGCACTCAGACTCAAGGCACGCTTGCATCTTGTGAGCACACACACGCATGCCCTGATCGATTGCCCTGCTGTTGGACCAAAGATGGGTCTTAACTTCAGTGTCCTCAACAAATTCGGTAATTTTCTCTCAACCATTCCTTTAGCTGTTTGTGGTATCATGCGATATGACGGAGGCATCTACCTAAAGAAGTTGGGGACTATGTTTCATTTCAGAAGGGAATTGACAGTTTGTGCTCTCTCGTTCTCAGGAGTCCCAGGGCTGAGCGCGGCAACTACCAAGCAAGTTTATGAACGGCATTTCGCAAACAAGGACACTAAGGAGTTTAAAGAATTCCATATTGCTTACGTTGAGTTCTGCAAGTGGGTGTCCTTCATGTTCTGTGTTTTAATCCTGCCCTATCACTTCATCACAAAAAGACTTCCTCGATCACTGCAGGTATTTCAACACGGTAATGCCCGGTCAGGATTTCGACACTCCATCAACTACGGAGATTCAGGTAATCAATCCAAAGTCCACTCGTTTCTGTGGGGAATATATATATATATAAGCTTCAAAAAACATGTATATATATACACATAGTAGTTTCATGCTTGTAAACGTTGTCCAGCATGGAATACATATAGCAGCAGCAGCAGCTTATATGTTACGTACATGTCATGCGACGCAGAAATTTTTTGACGACGTGTGGAAGCCGGAGAAGAGCGACGAAGAGAGGAAGAGACTGTTTCTCGAATTCATGAAGAACAACGTCAAGGAAGCGAAGGTGGACGACAGCTTCTTCATCGCGGCTGGGCTGGCGGTGCCGGTGGCGGCCGTGGTCGGCAAGAGGGCCAGCGGGCACATCCCCTACGTGAAGAGCGTGAGGCTGGACCTGGTCCCCAACGTCGTGTTCGTGCCGTTCGTGACGCTGCTCGGCATCATGGGCGCCACCGCGTGGCAGATGGGCAACAAGAGCGCCGCCGCCAAGGTAGACGAGGACGCGAACGAGGAGAAGAAGAAGACCAGTAAGCGCGCCGCGGCAGAAGGAGCAAAGCAAGGCGCCTCAACTGTCTCTTGACTGATGAATGCGCTTGAAAATAACATGCATGCCTGGATGACTGATCATCACCCACTCGCTCATCAATAGCCAAGGGATTTATTTATTGTTTAATGAAACATTTTTATGGTGCACAGCTGCATAAATAATGGATCTATCTCATGGGTACAAAATGTAAAGTTGGGCGTTAATTATACATATTTTATGTTCCTTCTGCTTGTGTCGTCATTAACACGAGTGTTTTGAGCGACAGGCATGTTCTGGCTGGTAAAAGCTGACAAGTTATTATGGGTTGAAGCAAGAGATAGTTGAGATACCTTGCAAAATAGCAAAGGTAGCCCAACCCGATTGCAAATCAAAGATCAATCCATGTCTTGGACAACACTTCACTTCATAAATTCTATCATTCCTGGCTGATCGACAAGTTATATATGGAGGCACTTAGGCAGGTTTATATGTGCACAAAGGAGAAAGATAAATTCACTACAGCCTCAAATTCACATCAGAAAGTGCTCAAATTCACTGCGCCCTCTGCTCAAAGAGCCAGATCTACATGTGCACTTTGGGTTTAAGGTTTAGGGTTTAGGGAGCCTTGGCTTTAGAGCTCTAGAAACTGTTTGATACCGCTTATAAGCTACTTATATGACTAAAATAAGTTGAAATTAAAAGTCAAATCGTACTTTTTTCAGTTTTTTTTTCTCCCTAGTACATCACCCATTATACTAAAACTCACAGAAGCTGGGCCATACCAGCTTACTAAGACTATATGGACTAGCTTAGCCCCCTGAATGGTTGCATGCCCTGATTGTGAACAATGTTTTATTTATTTTTGGTAGAACCTCTCTTTATTCCAATCCCATCATTGGACAAACTATCTTTTACCCCCCAAAAAAATTAAATAATGGTTCTAGAATATCACTCTAAACTCAGTTGAATGAACATGCGTAAGCATGGACTATGACATGTACACAATATAAACTAAATGATTAAAAATGTATATTTGTATTGATTAAGCTACCATAAGAGCATCACTGACATCTACGCCGCCAACAAATTAATGTTCTATTTGGATGCACATAACTAATTGTTAGCCAGCTAATTTTTAACCCAAATTAGCTCTAGCCCGTCCAAACACGGGGCTAATAAGTGAGAAAAAGCCAACTAGCTGGCCAACCTCAACTAATTTAGGCTAATTTTTAGCCCTAACTTGTAACTAACTTAGCTAATCAAACATGCCCTAAGTATGACTATTTCTTTGGTCTTCATAAAAGAGGAGATGAAAGACAGCTACCAGCATACTCCAAGATCAAGCACCAAACTTTAAACACCTTAGTTTAAGCACCAAAACTAACTCTAGTTAGTATTTGTTCTAACCATTGTCTATGGTTTATCTATATCTAATATCTAATATGAAAAAAGTTATTAGCCGGAGACATCCTTAATTATAAGGGTTGGTGTAGTTTTAGTTATTATTATGGGGTTTATTATATAACAAATTATGACACTCACGCATTTTACACTTTACCATTAAAACTTGTACTTGATCCTTTTGTTCTTCTCCTATTCGTGTTTGACAGGTATGGTTATCCAATGATGTTCCTAGTTTTCCTCAGTTTTTCTCATGTCACATGTTTTGCACTTATCAAATCTATCCCTTATCTTGAATTATAAATACGAAATTTTACTATATTTTGATTTTGCTAGGACCTTTTCATATAAATAGTGGCAAAACAGAGCACCACCGTCACTGTTTTTTCCAGCACGGAAATTTTCATTCAAAATGCGAAAATATACTCCTGTAACAATCCACGAGACAGGAGGGAGTTTTATGAAATATTGCGATGAAGTAGGGGTGTAACCGTGATTCCTTCCATTCCATCACCACCGGCTAAACTCCCCGCCCTCGATCGAGAAGACCTCACCTCGCCCTCCGCCGCCGCCGTTTCATCCTCCTCGCGAGTCCTAACCTCCCCGCTACGGCGCGCGGTCGGATCCAGATCGGAGGTACTCCCCACTTCCCCCGTTTCTTCTTCACATCACAAGCGACCCCGGACCCCTCGCCGGATCGGATCTCGCGCGGCGTCGGTGCCGGAGATGATGTCGTCGTCGACGTCGGATGCGGCCGCGGCGCTGGAGCTGCAGGAGTCCGGGTGGGAGGAGCTGCGGCGGGAGGCGCGCAAGCTGGAGGGCGACCTCGACGTGAAGCTCTCCTCCTACGCGCGCCTCGCCGCGCGCTCCTCCTCCGCCGCCGCCGCCTCGGGCGCCGCCTCCCCCACCGCCGACCGCTCCTCCTGGAAGTCCATGGAGTTCGAGATCCAGTCGCTGCTCGGCAAGCTGCAGGACGTCAACGACGCCATGAGCCGCTGCGCCGCCTCCTGCGCCACCACCACCTCCGTCTCCCAGAAGCTCGCGCGCCACCGCGACATCCTCCACGAGTTCACGCAGGTCCCTTCCCTCCAGTCCGCTCCTGGCACTCTCGTTTGGTTGAACCGCTGGTTAATCGCTTCAAGTGGTGGTTCGTTCGTTCGTGGAAGCAGGAGTTCAGGAGGACGAGGGGGAACCTCAGCTCCATGAGGGAGCACGCCGATCTACTCAGCTCCGTCCGAGACGACATCACTGAGTCCAAGGTTCATTTCTTCCCAGGAACTCTTCCACTGCTGCAATGTTGGACAGGCCGTTTTCACTGTTGTTCTCAATGTATTGTGCCTGTCTTAACAATCTTCTGTGGAAATCCTGGCCAGGCCACCGGTGGCATGTCGCCAAGAGTGCATTTGCTCAGGGAGCGAGCTTCCATTCATGGCAGCATCAACCAGGTATTCTTAGAGTTAGACAAGGCTTGCGCTGGTTTACATTTTGTTTATTGTAGTTTCAGTATACCACAGTTGCTTAGCTTGCCCTGGAAGAATTTAGTTTAATAAGAAATTAAATGTTCATCTTAAGCTGATATGAATGATGTCATGTGCGAAACTGTATGATAGAAATTTGATACAAGTGTTATCTTTCACTAGCCACTGCTGCAGCAGATCCCATTTCACTCATTCTGCAATCAAGAGTGTAAAAGAATAGGCCGCTAGGAACGTTATGACTCAAGAACATTTGCACTGTGCCAATGTCTGTCAATATACATTTGTGCAGAGCTCTATCTCTGGCGCAAGGAACTAAGCTGCCTTTTTTTGTTCAATTCCAGATTGATGAGGTAATTGGCCAAGCTCAAAGCACAAGAGTAGCTCTTTCCAATCAGAGGGCCATGTTTGGAGATATTCAAGGAAAAGTGAAGCAGTTGGGTGAAAAGTTCCCAATAATCAGAGGTCTTCTTGGTAATATTTTGATCCCTTTTTTGCATGCTGCAGCACCTTTTTTTTATGCAATTGTATTACTCACTGCTGTGTACTATTTTTCCCATGGACCCCCTGCAGCCACTGTGTTGCTACATCCATATAATTATGCCTATCCGTCCTTGCAGGCGCTATTAAGCGGAAGAAATCAAAGGACACTATAATTCTTTCAGCAGTGATCGCGGCCTGCACCATCTTTTTGATTATTTACTGGCTTTCAAAATGATGGGATCTCACCTGAAAGAAACTTCCAAGATCTCCCTTCTTGGCCCGGATTAGCTGATAATATCAGATAGTGTATCAGCACTGAGAAAGATGGAACGAGAGACCAGTTTCTTCAACGTTCATTGATTTGTTCGACATCTATTGTACCTTGTATGAGATTCCACATATGTAGAGAATTTTTGCTGGTTCAGTTCAGTAAATATGGCATACTCCCTCCTTTCCAAATTATAAGTCGTTTTGACTTTTTTAGTTCATCCATTTTACTAGGTATCTAGACATATTATTATATGTAGATGCATACTCCCTCATGTCTCTAAATATTTGTCGTTAGCTCTTTCCAAGAAACAACTTTGACTAAATATATATTAAAAAATATTAATATTTATGGTACATAATTAGCATCGTTAAAAAGGTCTTTGAATCTAGTTTTTTTTAATAAATTTATTTGGAGATACAAATATTGCACATATTTTTTATAAATTGAATCAAACTTTTAGCACGCACATCAACAACAATACGAGACGGAGGGAGTAGTAAAATGGATAAAGGTGTACATGGTAACATTAAGCTGATGCTTTCTGTTAGAAAAGTGCTATGTGAAAGCTTAACTTTAATTGTAAATGAAGATTACATTTTTATGTTCAGAGCCTGCATATTTCAAATTAATTAGTTGAAATGATGGCGTGGAATCCATCCATCAAGACTAGCGATTATACCCTACTCTCCTGAGCAACTGATATGAATGGGGAATTTAGCTGACAATCAAATGCCTTGAATCATTAAAACGATCGATATCAACTAGTTTGGTACAAATTGACATAAGCTGCTTCAATACACTGTTAACAGTTTTTGTGACGAATAATTAGCCTTTCCTTTTAACTCTATATAAAAAATAAACTATGTACACCCAAAGTTACAAGTTTGCGACAAACTGGTTGAGCTGGAAAGACCCATCCCAAACCCAAAGTAAGAAGAGAAACACTGTCCATGTTGAGCTTGCGGCCGTAATCTTTTGTTCTATCTAACAGTCAGAAACTCGGCCACCAAATTCGCTTGGATAAGAGGACCACATTGTCTTGAGATGAAGACTGATCCAGGCCATCTCAGCAAAACTCATCGTTATGTTAAAATATGGTGACCGTATTGCTGATGGCAGGAGAAAGACTACAACAAAAAGCCAGGTGCTTTAATCAGACCCCATACAAGGGTAGAGCTACTCTGACAAAAGAGTAACAAAGTGCCCCTGTGAAAACGTAGCTGTCAACTCGGTCAAGAATTCCACCTGCATTGTAGCATTGTGTCACAATCATGCATGAAGTATGAAATACTGATAGAACATGAATACAATGCGGCTATGCATTTCTCCACTTCTATGATATATATTTTCTCCAAGGATGATTATTTCAATGCAGTACAAGCAGTGTAGAGGAGGGCATAGGGGAGATTAACACTGCTTACCATGTCCAGGAATGAGTGATCCAGAGTCCTTTACACCAGCATCACGCTTAATCAGAGATTCAACAAGATCCCCAAATAATGAACCCAGAAAGATCAGGATTCCATAAGCTGTAGCACTGATATCGATGAAATAGCTATTAGGCACTGAAATGAAATGTAGCCCAAATATTTTCCATTCACAAACAAGGGAATGCAGTATCGCCATCTATATGTTGCAACTTTGAAGAAAATGATAAAATCATGATAGGCTGCATGCCCTTTCAGGATAATCAAGTCCAAAGTCTAATAAGCACATAATATAGTTTTCCTTTTTGGTTTTGCTCTTGATGTGCTAGATGGCACTTCACTAGAGGAAAGTAATGCTCCATTGCTAACACAATAATAGTAGATATTCCAGAAGTCACACCTCAACAGCGATCTTGGCCAGCATAAGACAGTTGACAGCAGCACAGTGGTCAGTACACAACCAGCTAGACCAGCTAAAGCACCCTCCAAGGTCTTCTTAGGGCTTATGTTAGTCAAAGGAGTACGACCAAATGCCTGAAACAACGAATAAATAACATGGTCACATGGTACTCATTTCAACTACTATAAACTGTAGACTTAACTGACCACACATTATACCAATAAATTAACTGGGCACTGCATAAAGCAGGTATCAGTTGAGTGCAGCTAGTCTTAAGGCGAAGCTTCAATGGTTCACCTTACACCATGAACCACATGGTTTGTTGGCATCATAATTCATGAGCAACAGGCCTTATTTCAAAAACTGTCTTAAGGTATACAGATAACAGATACTTGCTATAACTAAAATAATGAGCTACAAGAACCCAAATAACTACACTTGTTTCTTAGTCCAATATTACACTGGTGCATTGGTAAAAGTAAACACATGGTGTTATGCAGCACAAAATAAATAACATCAACAAAGCCTTTAGTCCCACGCAAGTTGGGTACTCTAGATATGGAACTCAACAATAGAAAGAAATAAAAAAGAAAAGAAAATGTGTTAATAAAGAGCATACCCTTCCACAAAGGAAAGCAAATGTATCAGCAGCAATGATGCTACTAATCGCCATCAAGGTTGCTACAAGTCCAACTGTCCAGTGAGCTTGTCCACCAAGAAGAATTGGCCAACTGTATGCTATACCTGGCAAAACACACTGTATATTAGGGGAGGGCCTTACAGGTAGCAAAGAAATAGAAACACTAGAACCATATGACCTTGTAAGGACTTAGATAATAAAAATATCCTTGTAACTAACAAAGACAACAGGAAGACTAATTAGATGGGCACAGGCCAATATATTTAGCACACACATTATTATTTGTATCAACAGTAGCAAACTAAAGAGCACAAGGGCTGGCAGAGCAAAAAAGACGATCCAACCAAGAAACTTACTTGTATTTAAGGCAGGGGCAGCTAGTCCCGAACGAAGCTTAACCCAGAAAGAAGGTAGATAGCCGCAATAAAATAACCCAAAAACTGAACTAGTTAGCTGAGCAAAACGAGGATTTCCTCTTTGTAAAAGCAATGATATTGCAATAACAAATGCAGAAAACGTCACGGTAACATCCATGCGTCCATAGTACCTAGGAAAATAGACAGGTGAAACATCAGAAATCAAAGCTATGGTCATATTTACATGAAATAACAGTTGAATATGTAGAATTCTTAAATATATGCATGTGGCCCATTTTCGCTCTCAGATTGAGATTGTGAATCCTTAGCAGTATCACCATGATATATCTACAATCCCCTGCCTATCTTGTTGAAACTAACTAATGAACTTCAAAGAGGTTCTGCGCTATTGATGTTAGAAATCCCAAGCAATTAAGAAGAAGATTAAGCTCCAAAGTCACCTAAACTCAACTATATTGCAGGGATGTTAGAAAAAGCATTATTCCTTCAAGTTCTTCCTTACTCAGGAATGAGAGTATAATCCCAATATCCCACAAATCGAAATCTTAATAATCACACCAGCAGATTACTCAATTTCACAGGCTGAAAAGTTATAAGGCTAATTTTTTTTCAATGTAGCTGATGAACTAGCTTCAATTCATTTTTCATGTTCTATCAGTCAGAACAGTTTTCCACTGCAACCAAGTTCATCAAATTGTCATCAAAATTACATAGGAATAGGACTATAGGATGATGCAATTTTTTGCACAGCTCCCTTTCCTGGAACACTCAGATGTCAGATCCACTCTATGACCTAAGCAGTAGGCAGCTCACAATCACATTGCGCTAAAAGATGGTAGCTTCATTCAAGTTGTAGCTAAATTCCACCTCGGCTCGAAGCAAATTTCAGCTATGAGAGATACAGAACGAAGATAAGCAACGCAAGAAGAAACGCGATGTGCCCTTACAGCGCAAGGATGGGCATGAGAGCGCAGATGGCAGAGCACGCGCGGGACACGTAGCGCGGCGGCGGGCTCCCGCCTCCGCCGGCAGTGCCGCGGACGAGCTCGAAGTACTCCCGGGAGCCGGCAAGGACGGCGGCCGCGACGGCGGCGGCGAACACCCAGCCGCCGGCGACCACGACGCCGCCGGCGCCCACCCCGATGGCGAAGCCCACGAGGACCCGCTTCTGCAGCTGCCTGGCCTTGTCGGTCTTCCTGGCGGCGGCAGTGTCCTCCCCGCCGCTGCCGCCGCCGCCGGCGGCGGCGGAGATGGCGGCGGCCGCGAGAAGCGGGAAGCGGCGGCGGAGGCGGAGCGGCGGCGGGGACGGCAGGAGGAAGCGGAGGCGGAGCGGAGGGTGCGGTCGCGGTGGGGAAGGAAGCAAGAGGAACGGGGCGTGGAGGCGGGTGGCCGCCGGCGCCGCCATGGAAGGTGGGGAGTGTGGGGGTCGGCCGGTCGGGAGCGTGCAGGACGGACTGAAGGCGGAGATTTCGATGTGAAATGAACAGAGATTTTTTTTTGTTTATTAATTTTCGCCGCTGTTCTTTTAGTGGAAGTAGGAGCAGAGTACAAGGAAGGCCTCGTCTGCATGGGTGAATTGGGGAGAAAAACACTGTATCAGAATTCCTGTAGCATTTGGTTTGTATTTGGTAAAAATTATCCAAATTTTGACTAACTAGGTTTAAAATGTTCGTCTCGTAAAGTACAACAAAACTGTGTAATTAGTTTTTGATTTCATCAACATTTAATACTCCATGCATTTGCAGATATTTTGATGTGACGAAGAATCTTCTTTTTGTATAGTAAAATTTGGGAAAGAATAGGAAACTAAACAAGACCGAAGGAACTTTCCTAAGAAACAGAGCTCGCTAACGGCAGTGTCGGGTTTGTATTTGCATTAAATAGGTTATCAGATAGGTATTTTGGATAATATGACAGTGTATTTAAAAAGAGAGAAGAAATATGTTTTATCTAGATGAATTTCTCTTATCACGATTATCTATAAGTCTAGAAATTAAATGTCTATAAAATAATAGAATGAAACTCTTCATTAAAAATTAGTGTTTCATGCAAATGTCATTTCATTTCACATGACATGATAATTTTAGAAACAATGTAATGAAACTCCTCTTTTAAGACTGGCCAAGTACAAACGTGAAGAAGTGTTTTCGACGTGTGCACGATGTAAAAAGATGCACGAAGAAGCAGAAAAAAATTCTCACGGCGTGCATTGACTTGTAGCAAATGGTATAAATTATCGTGCACAACGCATGCATATTATGGTAAGAAAAGAGATTATTTATATACTCTATCAGAGACATCTAAACAATTTTAAGACCAAATAATAAGTGTGACAAAACACTAACTAACACCTCACTAATTAGTTAGTTTAATTGTACCTTGCTTAATTTCTTAGCAATTGTTATCTTGTTATATTTTCTAGTAATAAGACTTAGTTTAAAAAAGACATGTATGTATATTATTGATTTCGGCTATAAATTACATGAGTTATTTTGAATATAATGATGTTTAAAAGGAATATTATACGGTTTAAAGGGCAAGCACGCATAGATGTGATTGAGCAATTTATAAAAATTTATAATTTGGAGTGAAATTTCGAACCATATCTTTTATTTTAAGATGGAGGGAGCAACTAAGAATGTGTGCTACATTTATATCAGTATATCGCCTGGTGCAGGGTTTCATTATTTGCACCAATCAGCTAGTTGTTCCTTCTACTCCCTCCAATGATTCTAGTTTTTTCTAGATACATTGATTTTTACTATTTGTCTAGATATAATAAAAATTATGTACCAAAATAGGCTAGAATGACTTATAATTTAGAACGAAAGAAATATTTGATTTCTATCATAGGAAAGGAGTAGCTAGCTACATCTAAGAGTTTAAAAATACATCCTCTCTCTATATAAGATGGTACTTACTTGCTCTCTTTATTCCAAATTATAAGACGTTTTGGCTTTTTCTAGATAAATAACTTTTTATGTACTTAGATATACTTTATGTCTAGATATATAATAAAAACAATGTAATTAGAAAAGTCAAAATGCCATATAATTTGAAATGGATGAAAACACGAAGTCAATGATAAACAATACTTCCTCCGTTCCAAATTATAGTATTGATACATCATAAATTTGATGTACCAAAAAAAAAGTCAAAGCGGCTTATAATTTGGAATGACCAAACCATTTAATGGACCATTTAGTGCCTAAATAACACAATTGGCCTCTATTTGCCATTTGAACATTGTCTAAAGTTGAGCAGTGTTTTCAAGTCACAAGAATCATCATGGACCAAATTGCTTTCACCAGTCGTCTAGGTGTCGTGCGCTCCGCCACTTTGAAACCTCTTCATGGTTGTGTCATGCAACCGATAGGTCGCCTTATAATGACCATTGCTTGTTAATATTTTTCCATAATAATGGAAACATTATTGATTCAAATTCTTTTACATTTTGATCATCTTTACCCTTCATATTCAACTTATTTGCACTAGTTAGTTTCTTTGCTCTATGTTTGTATTAAACCTGTTCAACCAATACTTACATACCAGTTTCCACGTGCCAACAGTGAATCACAATGTAACACACACATACCGCCGGAGATTAATCCAGGCATGAAACATTCGCGTATTGCTTACTTGAAGACAATAAAAAACTGTGCTTGACATATATAGGCATTCACCCAATGTGAAAAACAGAACCAATTAAAGATTATTTAGTGGTAACAACTGTCAGCATGCCTTTTCATTCATTCATTCAATCAATCAAACAAAAAACCACACAAATGCTTATTTGCGTGACATTACATTGGACTGCTAATATCAAGCAGTCGATGAAACTATATATCGTCGATGGATCGATCCTTCGATCGATTGCCGATATATTTGAACAAAAACAGTTAATTAGGTTACAAAAATACCAAATATATCAATAGGTATATAGATAGCTCATCAGCCTGAGCTGAACGCCCATCAAATGATTGTTGCATACTTGCATGCGGCCAGCCGGTGACGACGACGACGACGTATAGATAGATAGCACATCAGCCTGAGCTGAATGCCATGTCAGTCACCCGCATGTACGTGTAGATCGAGTACGCAGCAGAAGATCGAAGTGCATGGTTCAAGATGCAGGAGGGGTGCAGCCCTTCCTGCAAGTCTCGCTGAGCGCCTTGTTCTTCTCCTTGGCGCAGGTCTTGTTGCAGGCAGCGGTGACCTCGGCCGCTTTCACCACGTAGTCCTTGTCGCACTGCTCCTCGCAGACCTTCATCGCCGGCGCGGTGATGCCCTTCTGCTCGGTGCACTTGCCCTTGCACTGGATCCTCCCGTACAGCACCAGGTTGGAGCGCTGGGAGAGCTCGCAGGACTCCTTGCAGACGATGAGGCCCATCCCCTTCTTGCCTTGGCAGAGCGTGGCGCAGAAGCTGTCTTCCATCTTCTTCGTCTCGGCCGACTCGCCGGTGGCCGCGGCGGCGGCTGCTTTCTTCTTCTTTGCCTCTGCGGTGAGTGGGGCGGACACTAGCGCGAGGGCTAGCACCAAGAGCAGCGCGGCTGATGCCATGGTGGTCTTCATTCTCTCGCTCGGCGAGGTGGGTGTTTATTTGTTGCTGCTAGCTGTTGTTGATCACAGGTTTTTTTGCTTGTTGAACTAACATGGTTGTTGGTTATATATATAGGACATCGATCGCAATATGGAGACCACCGATGATGTAAGTGTGTGGCCATGAGAGTTTGCCTCCCTACCTCTCTCTCCTCTTGGTCCTAGTTAATTGCATGTGTATATCTACATATAGATGCATGCAATTCCTAGCTCCGATCCTTTTTGGTTTTCCGTTTCATGTGAGCTACCACACAGCACAAAGTCGCAAAGTTTCTTTGTTTTTTTTGTGACTGCAAAGTCGCAAAGTTTTTTGTTTGTTTGTGACTGTAAAGTCGCAAAGATGTGGTTGCAACTTCTACCTCCCATCGGATGTTTAGACACATGTATTGAGTATTAAATATAAACTAATTACAAAACTAAATGCACACATCGAAACTGTTTTGCAAGACGAATTTTTTAAGCCTAATTAGTCTATGATTTGACAATGTGATGCTACCGTAAACATATGATAATGACGGATTAATTAGGCTTAATAAATTCGTCTCGCGGATTACTGAATGATGTAATTTATTTTTTTATTAGTATCCGAACACCCTATACGACATCCCCATGTGACACTTCCTAAACTTTAGTCTCTGAATTCAAACACCTCTAGGTATGCTGATAAATAGTAAAAAAAAAGAGGCTCTTTTATTGAGTTTCTATTTGTGCTAGCAAACATCACACACCTTATAAAATAATTTGGTTTTACACCATCACACAATTGCGAGTCTATTTTTGTTGAAACATGATCTTTGATAAACTCTAAGCACATAATATTCCCTTCTGTTTTCTTAGTGTGCACTATTGGAAATGGGGATATCCCTGACGGTGCAATTACCATCAGGAAAATTGAAAATGCCATCAGGAAAATTAAAAACCAATTTTCTTGACGATGCAGCATCAGGGAATAACCCCTAGGGATAGAGCGACAGGGAATTAAACAAATGTTTGATGGTCCACCATCACGAAAATTGTGCAGAATCGTTTGGAAAATTAAAACTATCAGAAGTAGGTATTTACTTCTGTCGGTATTAAACCGACAAAAAAATCATATGTTATTGATAGGGAAATGATTTGCTTGACGATGGGAAACCAACATGACAAAAGAATAATTATCCTATCATGAAAACCACTGTAAAAAATGTATTTCCTTGTTGGTGCCCCATGTTTCGCTATCAACTTGTAGCCGTCACAAAAATGTTTTCCTGTCGACCTTAGACCGACAAGGAAATTACAACCCACGGAAAAATTTAAATCACAAAATAATGTTTTCTTGTATATGCAATAACTGAAAAAAATTGAAACCCTCATGGAAATTCGGGTTTCCAGTAGTGGTGGTCTTCATCAAACTTGACCACGTAGGCATATGAAATGATGCAAGAAAGCGACACTATGTACATTTAGGAAAGAAGAGAGAGAGAGCGAGAAAGAGAGTATTGGGTTCTCTCGTGAATAAAAAATAAGTTTGTCAAAATCCTTCTATTAAATCTTAGTTAAATCAAAGTCCGCTTTGTATCTGAAGATCACCGCAGAATCCAAACCGAACAAAACTCTCAAGGTCTTATCGAGCTTTCCGAGCATTGCCTGCGGCTAGCATGCAACAACTCGCACTGACAAACGCTCCCACTCGCCCTACATGTCATACCAAGTTTCCTTTACCTCACTAGCCCTACCATGCAGAGCTCTATCACACAAAACAAAACACTCCCACTCACTCTTGCTCTCTCCTTCATCCATGACGCAAGAGCTCCCCGCCTCACCCTGTTGGATAGAGTTTTCTGAAGCTTCAAAGGAGGATGGTGTTGACCGCCTCACCCCATCTTCAACCATGGCCTCCCTGAGTAGGAGAATGTAGGCCTTCCCAAAGTTGTCTTCTTCTTCTTCCTCAAGCTCTTACGGATAAACTCAAGTCGATCTCTTCCTCCAAGCCGTGCACTTCAAGCCAGAGCTGCTACAGCTGTATATTGTTTGGCTCAGATCATAGGAGTTTAGTTAAATAAAACTATATTCTAAACAAGATGAAAAATATTGCAAGCGAAAGGATCGGGATGTCATCTAGAGGGGTGAATAGGGTTTCTTAAATTTAACAACAAAGCTTTGTAGCGGGTTAGCTAGGTGTGAAACTTCCACATAATTCCATAGAACTTCCACGCAAACATAGAATAACTATGCCTTGAGAGTTCTAGCTCAATCCAAACTTAAAGATATGCATATGGTGATAGCCACTAGCAAGTCCACAAAGTACATGCACTCACAAACAAGCAACCAACTAGATCAAGTGGAAACAACGTCAAGGAAAGAAGTCAAAAATAAACAAACAAAACTAAAGACACAAGGAGCTGTTTTTCGAAGTTCAACTTCTTCCAAGGAAGGACCAACGTCTCTTTTGAGTAGGCCGTGACCAACCACCCAAGGTCAAGCTCTAGCCGAATTTCTTTCAGCCATTTTTCTCGCTTCACTATTGGACTTCTTCCCTTGCGGAGGCGAAGTTGAAGTCTTCACAATCTTTCCCACGGCTCACCACAAGCACAGGAACACGCCGGATAATGCCTAGCCATCTAGGAGGCTTGACATTTAAGAGTAACAAACAATAAATATATTACTTGACAATCCCCACAAGTTCTCATGGATTTTGTTGCTCACTCTTGCTCTCAATCACCAAATCTCTCAACCCAACTCACTAGATTTCTCATAAAATCACACAAATCTCACAACAAGAGGGATGGTGGGGAGTGCTCAATAGGCTTTGGCTTCAATATGGTTGTGTGGGAGAACCAACAACCCTCCAAATGAAGCGGAGGGAGTATAAATATCCCACACATCACAAATTAGTCGTTGCAGTAGAAAAAAGTGTGGAACTTCCATAAAAGTTTTCCAAAACTAGCCATTGGACCTGGAATGTGCACAACTTTTGCAGGTTGGCAAAGCAGCAAAGGTCACCACACACGAAAAATAAAATAACTTCTTACTCTGAACTCTGATTTCAATGATCTTGAACTCTAAAAAAGATTATTCATAGGGATAACCAACCCAACAAAAAAAAGCTCCAAGACCAATAAGTGCAAGTGATGTGCCAAGTTTTCTCTAATGTTAGCCCTTAAGATCGAAAGATATGTCTATTTCACTCACTTGAGACTTGTCAAAATGTTCGCTTGATAGTATGAGATACATGTACTCAAGATCGAAAGATATGTCTATTTCACTCACTTGAGTTTAAAGTATCTTGATACTAATTCTTATCGATTCATATATATCTTCATAAGGGATTACAACAATATTTGTCTCATTCTTCTTTTCTACACAACCTTGAGCTATAATTTGAACCATTTCAATACATGTAAATTTATCATGGCTTCAAGTCACTTCTACTTATGATACAACAATGATTTGAGGCTTCACCAAGAATGCTAGGTCTCTCGTACGTAGGTGCATAGAAGTGCTTCAATTAGGAGGCGGGGTGCATGCCATCTTCCATGTTTCGATACGATGTGGGTCCTTCTCCACCTTGCTGCAGACCGCGTTGCAGCTAGCGGCAACCTCTGCCGCTTTAGCCTTGTACTCTTTTTTGCATCCTTCTTTGCAAGACTTCATGGCAGGGACATTGTCAAACTGGGTGCATTTTCCCAAGCACGTGACACTCTCGAAGAACACCAAGTCGGAGCGCTGGGAGAGGGCGCATGACTCCTTGCAGTTGCTGTTGATAGCTGGCTCCTTCTTGTCTGCACAAAGAGTAGCGCAGAAGTCTTCTGCTGCCTTCTTTGCGTCATCGCTCTCTTCTGCCTCTGCTATGAGCGGTATGACCACTAGTGTGAGGGCTAATATGAAGAATGACACGGTTGCCGACGTCTTCATTTTCTCTGGGCGATATGGATGTTGTTGCTGTTGAGTTTTGGTGTTGATGGAGGAGATGACAGCTTTGCTTATTATAGAACTAACATAATTGGTTGTAGTATATGTATATGGGACATCGCAAAAAGGAGATGTAAATGTGTGGCCATGAGAGTCGTTTGCCTCCCTACCTCTTGGTTCTAATTGCATGTATATCTATATATAGACACATGCAATTCCTAGAGCTCCTTGGTATTCCGTTTTATGTGGGCTACCACGAAGCTGCAAACATTTGGTTGCCATGGTAGGCATGCACGCATATCTAAACATTTAAGCAAGGGACTATATTCATTTTTCATGCACTCTTAGGGAAAGATACGTTGAGAATACCGAATAGTCACAAAAGGAGGTTTTTTTTATTGATTTCTATTTGTGCCAGCAACCACACACCTTATAGAAGAATTTGGCTTTACACCATCGCACAACGGGGAGTCTTTTGTTGAAACATAATTAAGCTTTAAGAAACTAGTTCGTAGGCCCTAGCCATATTCGTTGTATATGTTTGTGACCATGTGTAGCATAATGCATTGTTTGTTTCCGTTAGTGGCTCAGCTGGACTCGGATCATTTAAGCTGAGCTAGCATTTCAGCTTGTGTAGTTAATGAGCCAACTCATGAGCTAGCTCATAAGCCTAATATAAAGAGCCAAAGTTATTTGATGTTTATGGATGAGTTGTTTTTTTCGCATTATTAGTATTTCCAAGTTTTGGATAAATGTACAAATTATGATTTGTGGGATTTTTATGGTCTGGGTCACAAGCTAAATGAGCTAGCTTGAGCTCGTAACAAGCCGAGCCGAGCTGAGCTGAGCTAGCTTCTTATTTAAATGAGCTAGAACGAATCGAGAGAAGTTGGCTCGTTATCCAGCCCGACGGATGCCTCACCTCTTCTTCGACCATGACCTCACCTGAGTTGGGAATGGAGACCTTTCTAAAAGTTGCCTTCTTCTTCTTCTTCTTCCTCCTCAAGCTCTATAGATAAAACTCAAGTTGATCTCTTCCAAGCCATGCACCTCGAGTTGAGTTGCTGTATGTAGCTGGATGTTGTTTGGTTTACATCATACGAGTTCAGTTGAATAAAATTATATTCTAAACAAGACAAAAAATATTGCAAGTGAAAGGATCGGGATGTCATCTAAAAGGAGTGAATGAGGTTTTCAAAACTGTTAACACCAAACTTTGTAGCGGGTTAGCTCTAGGTGTGAAACTTCCACATAATTCTACATAACATTCACATAAACTTGAATATGTGTCTAAAGGTAGCCACTAGCAAATCCACAAAGTACCTGCACTTATAAACACACACAACCAACTAGATCGAGTGCAAATAACATTAAGGCAAGAACTCAAAAATAACAAACCAAACTAAAGACACAAGGAGTTGTTTTTTTGAAATTCGACTCCTTTCAGGGAAGGACCTACGTATTTGTTGAGTAGGCCGTGAGCGACTGACCACCCAAGTTCAAGCTCTATCTGGATTTCTTTCGACCGCTTTTCTCACTTCACTAACTTCTTCCCTTGTGGAGGCGAAGTCGTGATCTTCACAAACTTTCTCATGGCTCACCACAACCACAGGAACTCGTTGGATAATGCCTAGCCATTTAGGGGGTTGAGGACATCTCTAATAGGTTTTGGCTTCAATATGGGTGTGGTAGAGAATCAACAACTAACCCTCCGAATGAAAGCACAGGGGGGTATAAATACCCCTACATAACTAAATAGCCATTGCGGCAGAAAATGTGTGGAACTTCCCTAGAAGTTTAAGGAACTTCTGGACCTTTCCAAAACTAGCCATTGGACTTGGAATGTGTAAAACTTTCACGGTTGGGCAAAACAACACAGGTGATAAGGAATGTCCTTGAGGGTGGCCTGATCTTCAGGATAGTAGGTCACGAATCAAAGATAACTTACTGTGAACAGCGGGATAACTAGCTTTATACCTGACAAAGGTTGGATGCAACCAAGCGACGGGGAGAGAGGCACCGAAACCACGAAGACTTCGACTTGATCTCCGAACGACCGCAGAACCACGATCCGGAACTAATCCACACAAAACGGTGCAGCCGTACTGGAAACCATAGATCACAAACTAGAGGAACCCAGAGGGATCACTTCACAAGTCTAAGAAGAACGAGGAAGAACAAAGGTTTGAGTAAGGCACTCGGCAGCTCGGCTGCAATATCATGTAGTTTATCAAATGATCAAAAGGTTTCCCTAATAGCTTAGAGGAAGGGGATATTTATACTAGGAATAATCCTCCTAGTTAGGTGTAAAAACGAAATGGAGTTTCTGAAGATAGGTAATGTGAAAGGTCCCCTCGAGATGGATTCTCGCGTGACTGTTGGCTTCCAGAGCAATGTCCACTAATCTGGCCATAACTCCTTATTGGGAAGTTCAAATGACAAACCGTTTGTTGAGTGTGAAAGTAAACTTGAAGAGCTTTTCAGCCATGAGCAGCATGCACCACGAAACTTTGTAGATTGGTACAGTTTTACATGAGAAGTTGTACCAAATTCTGTCCCTAGCAGACTATTGACCTTCTGCGTCACTTTTTCCTGGGTCCGGTCGTCCGTCTGTGTTACTTGTCATGCGTGTTACTTTTTTCTGGGTCCGGTCGTCCGCCTGTGTTACTTTTCCGACGGAGCTATTTTGTAGCATTGTGTCTTGATCCTTCGGCCATGTGCCTTTCATGTCTTCATGTGTAAACCTAAGCATCATTAAGATAGGACATTTAGGTAGTATGACATTATCAGAAGTGTTAAAATTACAATCATTTAGGACCGAATTCATCTACTCTTGTAGTTTCTTGGCACGACTTCTTGTAAGTGGCCCTTGATTTGTACCCTTTGGGCTTGAACTAGCGTGCACGGCTGGGATGTCCTCAACAATAGGTCACTGCACGAAAAACACAATAACTTCTTACTACAAACTCCGATTTCAGTGATCTTGAACTCTACGAAAAGATTATTTTCAGAGGGATAAACAACATGTTGAGTGTCAAAAATAAATGGTAGGTTAAACCCATGGAGTAGCAGCACAGTCCAATTAACCCCCCTAACCGATTCCCTGAATCAACCAGGGGCTTAGAGACTACACCCGTCATGTACGCTCGCGCGTACAAAGTCATTAACAAAGGGTCCGATGGGCCTCCGAGGGGCCCATTCTAGAAAAGGGCCTCAACGGCTGACACCCTTGAGGAAATATCGCACTAGCATGTTGGCAGAGGGCAAAAAATATCTTGTAGTTGTCCCATAAGCGTTGGTTTCCCTTCGTCTATACAAAGGCCTTGTTTAGATTACCCCCAAAAGTTAGAATTTTTTCACACTCTCTCCATCACATCAATCTTTGGGGACGCATGCATAGAGCAGTAAATGTAGATAAAAAAATAACTAATTGCATAGTTTGGATTGGTAAATCACAAGACGAATCTTTTGAGTCTTGTTAGTGTGCATAAGTTGAACAATTAATTGGTTCAAGATGATAAAAGGCGAGAATGGCGTGTAGTAGCTGGTGAGTCATTATTGCTAGGCTTGATGACTGGTCGGGTGGATAATTGGGGCTTAGATGTTTTGGAGCTAGTGGTGTGTGGTTGGAGGAGGGGGGGGAGGGTGCGGGGGGGGTATGGGTGGGGGGGGGTGAGGTTGAGGGAGGGGGGGGGGGGGGGGGGGGGGGAGGCAGGAGGGGGGG